>APFE031317417.1:0-14657 GCA_000404065.3 Pinus taeda | reverse complement strand
TTATTTCTAAGAAACAAAACTTGATTCGCATCATTAACTTTAAATATACTCACTAGTAGATTTCCTAGGAGGTTTCCAATTTAGAGATGTAGGCCACCAAGTGCTTGTCGATAGAGTCCCAGATGATCTTCTTTGTTTTGACTTCTCCATTTTTCCATTTGTTCCAAGCAGCAGCGAATGCATTTGATGGAGGCTCAATAATATTGCCTCTTACATGGTCCGACACTCCTTGATCTTCTAGGGTTAGATTGATAGACATCTTCCAACTGTGATAGTCAGCTTTCTCACGAATCTTGTCTTCGACAGGAAAGAGTGTTGAGGACCCCATAGTTCTTTTAGGATAGCCTTGCCAATCTTCTCTTTAGTGATTGCTCTTGCTCTTGCTCGGGATTTGTCTTTACCTCAGCTCTGATACCATGTTAAGTTATGGTATGTTCTATGCTTATAACAGTTTACTTCTTTTTCTTATTATATTCCACAGATTAGTTTCACATGCACATAAACTAAAGTGCAGATAGAACATTAAACAATCGACAGAAAACAAGCCAAGGCAAGAGACACAAGATGTGGCAGCTAGCCAGGGACAAACCCCACAATGTGTGGGGAAACCCTTTGATCAAAACTTCTTTTATCTTCAATAATTCAACAAAGAGAAATAGTACTATAAATCTGATTTATATCAGCAGTAGCAAACCCTAGATCAGCAACATCAGCATTAGTGGTTTCATCAGCAAAACTAGGGCAATCAATATCTCACAAACCAACTGTCGGATCGGCTTGATTCCACCGCCAAAAGTTGAAACCTTCAGAGGAGGTTCAGATGAACCTACAGTGAAGTTAAGATGAGGAGATCTTCTGGTCCACACAGGTCAAACTTCACTTCTGTTGTTGCAGCTTCAATTTCAGCAATTTCCTTCAAACTAGGACAGTCGATATCTCGCAAACTGTCTGTCGGATCGACTTGATTCCACCACCAAAAGTTGCAGCCTTCAGAGGAGGTTCAAATGAACCTACAGCATAGATTAGAAGAGGAGATCTTCTTGTTCACATAAGTCAAACTTCACTTCTGCAGTTGCAGCGTCAGTTTCAGCAGCTTCCGGCTTCACGTGTGTGAGAGAGAGACCCTTTTCTGTGCAGTAGAGAAGAGACTATTTTCTGCACAATAGAGAGAGAGAGAGATGTGATGAGATGAGTGAGTGCAAATGAGGAAAATTCCTCCTGTATTTATACACAACTGTTGATGTTTGAATATATGCGACTCTTGGGCTTTTGAGCCTACATGAGTTGTAGGTCGGCTTGATAATAATTCCATAATCAAAATAAATTCATATCTCCAGGAATACTTATCGGAATCGGATGATCTTTAGATCAATCCTACATCTCTCGATGAGAGGAATCTAATGAAAATATTATCAACCATAAGATGACCCACATGAAGTTTGGTCTTAGTTGTCAATTTTAACACATATGCTATCCTTGTCAAGCTTGTGTAAAAATAACTGGGGTACTCGCCAGAAATGGTGGGGGGAAATTGGAAGTATTTCATCAATTGTATTCATTTGAGGTAGCCTATCACTCTTGGACATTGACACTCATCTGCTTTTCGTGTCGAGTTTTGGGACATCCTCACTCTGCCACTTGCCTCCCTAGGTTCTGGCTTATCCATTTTAAACCTCTCATATGATCTCTGCCACATCACCATGACCTTTGATCCTATGATGTCAAATGCTTCCAAAATCTGGAGTCATGTCATCCATATGTTCAAGAGAAGTCTTCCTTCATGTACATTGCCTGATCACCTTGGATTACTCTCATTCATTGTGTTCCAGTTTCGTGTCGATGATGAAGGATTCATTATGACCTTCCTTCGGAGGATCGCTTCCTTTTGACCTCAGCTTATTATCTAGGAAGTTGACCTAGAAACTCCTTTCCAATACCTTAGAGCTTGCATGCCCCAATGGCAAGTTCTTCACACTCGATGACAAGTTCACATCATTGGCTTTCGATCGGGTGATTTCACAGGTGTTCGACTTCAATTCCTTTATTCACATTCCATGGATTGTGTTGTTGGTACCTTGAGAATCATTGTCATTATTGGTGGTTTCTCTCACACTTGTTAACAGTTCACATCATTGGCCGATAATCAAGTGACTTTCTAGCATGTTCGACTTTAGCACATCTCTTCATATGTTAGAATTTGTACTTTGATCGAGTCATGTTGGAGTGAAAGACCCTGGGCTTAGATCACAAAATTCCATGTTGAGAGGAGATATGATTCATTCATGACTATATACATGATTCTTTAGATGAATGGTTGCGCCCATGCTGTGGATTATTTTATATGATCCCTCTAGTCGGATGGTTGCATCCATGCCGAGGATCCATGCTCAAGATCTTTTTATTGATGGATAGTTGCGCCTATACCATGGATTCGTGTATTGCTATAAGCCTCTCATGTTTATCAGGCATGACTATCAGATTTCAGATATGTACGTGTATGCTTTCTTGTAGGTTTTTCGACAACAGACTTTGGTTCCCCGCATCTACTTGTAAATCATTTCACCCCTCACTCTAGTTCGGCCTTCACGCTTTAGGGGGCATTAGTTACACAACATTTTGTCACTATCCCTGTACTCCCCGTTCCACGATCCCAGAGGACCTCTACAGTGACCCTCATGTGTTTTCCCATCTTGAAGAAACTCCCATTATGTCCTTCTTCATGAGCAGAACATTTCCCTTTTACATCATTTCCCAAGAACCTTCATTTTATCCCAGTTTACAAGACTGGTGCTAATGACCCGTTCCCTCCTCGTATCGATCTACAGATTTTAACACTGGGACTAGCGTTCAGTCCTACTGAGCCTTGTCTCAGTCGCGTCGACCCTATTTTGGCAAGTTTTTTAAATATGGAGTCGAAGCTTCTAGGTCTAGAAGCTTTGTAACAGAAGTTTGGTAAGTGGTTGGGCTAGATGGAGCTGAGGAATTCAGTTTGGGTTCCTTTCCCCTATTAGGATGGAACAAAACCAAGAGATAAGACCTCTCCCATGATAATAGGAACCATATCCCCTCCATCAAAGCTATTTAAACCCCTCCTTTTACAAGCTAAACTAGTTTAGTTTCAGTCTTAGTATTTTTGGAGCTTGAATAACTAGCAAGATATCATAGCTTGTAGCTCTCTATTTTATGTTTGTGGAGGGAGAATAGTGTGGTTGGTTTGGTTTTAGACTAAAGGGAATAAGCCTTAAAAATTCCATTGTTGGGGCTATCCATGAGATGCTAGCGGAAGTGTGGGAACCCAGATACGTCGTAGGAGACCAGCAACATCAAGGCATTGGTTGTAATCTCTTTCTAAACTTATATGAATACAACTATTGATTGGTTTCCTACATTAAAGTGTTATCTTACATTGTATGGCTTAATGTTCCTTGACCTGTTAAGTAGGCTGAATGAAATTTGTATGCTATCACGTTTGTTGTTATTGTTTGTTTTCTTGTTTCAGGTATTCGAAGGAAGGAAACGAAAGGTAGCTGGATTAAGGAAGCAAGATCATCACCAAGTGGAATAGCGTTCTAAGAGGTAGGCCCTCTTATTTGATTCTAGCTTAAGGAAGTTTTCACTAGATTGTTGGATTGTGGCTAGACCCGCTCTCTCAGGCTAGAGGAATTGTTTGTGTCCGCACTGAGAATTTACCTGCACCACAGAGATCCCTATGCTTAATTTTGTTGTTTACACCTATAGATTACATGTTTGTGAAATGTTTGACGAAATGCATGTCATGGCTAGTAGGGGTCTAGTTAAGGGATTGTTTAAGTATTTTCTTTAGCATCATTGTTTCCTTGTTATTTTACTATTCTGAAGGTGACAATCCATTCTGGGCAGTGACCTAGGCTCTAGGCCTAAAAAAATGGCGTAAATCCTGGGGGCGTTGGCACAGAATTGGACAAAATAGTCCCCGAACGTTGGCATGACTATAACATGAGAGCATCCAGAGCCTCCTAGATGCTAGCAGGCCTATGTCATGAGAGTGTCCAGAGGTCAAGCGATCAAAAACTTTAGTGGGACCTAGGGGCAAGCTTCCTGAAGTGTTGGGATGGTTCTCAAGGGTCCTGTAGCTAATGTGGAAGGTATGTATGTTGTGTTTCCGTCAATTCCATTTCTTTAGTGTCAAATAGGAGGTTGAATATGATCATAGTAGCCTCTTGTTGCATGTTTACCCCAGTTGGCTGCTTACTTGGGTAGATGTAGGACGAGGGTGTTACATTGCAGCCTTATTTAGATGGCTTGCTAGCTCACTCATTGAGATGGGAATACCATCCAATGCATCTGAGAGCAATTTTTATCAAATGTCGTCATTACAATTTTCACTTTAATCCACATAAGTGCGTTTTTTGTGTGGAATCTAGTCTATTGCTAGGTTTTGTCGTTTCAAAGGAAGGCATTCATGTCAATTCGTTGAAGGTTGAGGTTATTCTAAATCTGCCTCCTCCTTCCAATCTTCGCCAACTCCAAATTTTGCAAGGGAAAGAAAACTTTCTGCATCGATTTATCCAAAACTACGTTGAGTTAACTAAAGGTTTTACTCAACTTTTGAAAAATGGAATCTCATTTATCTAGGATGAGGTGGCTCAAAGGGGCTCTAATGCACTTAAATATGTGTTGACCCATACACCGTTGCCGCATCCTCCTAATTATCACCGACACTACTATTTATACTTAGTCGCATCCAATTCCACCATTGGAAAGTTCTAGTTCAGGAAGACAAATCAAATGAAGATCATGTGATATATTGCTTAAGTCGTAATTTGACCAAAACTAAAACAAAATATTCACATGCAAATAAATTGGCCTTGGCAATTGTCCAAGTTATCTAACATTTATGTCACTACATTTTAGTACGTGAAACTACTATGATTTTCTATTGCAACCCCATGGTTTATATTATTACCATCAAATTGACAAGGGGGTAAGTATTGCAAATGGATAGTCATCCTACAAGAATTCGATTTGGAATTCATTAAATCCAAATCTAAGAAATCATTGGTATTTGTTGAACTATTGTGTGACTTTCCCCGTACTAAAACTAAAAATGTGGCAGAGGATTCTCTTCCAGACGAATCTCTCTTGCTAATCAATGCTTTAGATCCTTGGTATGGAGATATCATCATTTATCTTCAAACCCAGATGTTTCAGTTAGAACTGAGTTAAACTAATCGTCGTTGTATCTAGTATCAATCCCACCAATACAATATTGTTGGTGATACACTTTATTGTCGTGGCATCGATTTTATTTTCCTACAATGCTTAAATCATGAGGAAGATGAAAAGGCATTAAATGACTTCCATTCTGGAGTTTGTGGCGGTCATATTTCCGGATTTTCCACTACTCAAAAGATTCAGCGCGATGGGTATTTCTAGCCTTCTATTTTCAAAGACTGTATAACTGTGGTCCGAAAATGCCATAATTGTCAAATCTATGATCGAAAAATGTGTGCACTTCCATCTCCTCTTCACCCAATCATTGTTATTGGTCCTTATGCTAAATGGGGCATTGATTTTCTTGCATGTAACCCTCACTCATCCAGTGGGCATGGGTACATTATCCTTGCAGTAGATTATTTTACAAAGTGAGCGGAGGTGATGCCTATATACAAGGATGACGGTGAAACAACATGCGTTTTCATATTCAATCATGAAATTGCTTGGTTCAGAGTACAACAAGTTATCGTCATGGGCCATGGTAACCATTTTCAAAACCATATGATGACCAATCTTACCACAAACCTAGGCCTGCGTCATGACAATTCTACTCCATATTACTCGTAGGCAAATGGCCAAGTGGAAGTTGTTAACAAGGTTTTGACCACCATGATTAAATGGATTATCAGGACTCATAAATGAGAATGGATTCTAATGCTTTATCCAGCCTTGTGGGCATACCACACTACAACAAAAACTTCAACTGGTTTTACTCATTTCCATCTTGTCTACGGCATGGAAGCAGTTCTACCAATTGAATGTGAGATATCATCTTTGAAAATAGAAATTAAATTATTACCAACTACTTTTGTTGAAGAGGAGTGCTTCCTGTACTTAACACATCTCAATGAGACTCATCATGATGATGCATTAGTTAGCGAGGCCCAAAAGAAACGAGTAAAAGCACAGTACGATCAAAATGTCAAACCTCATTCGTATGCAGAAGGTGGTTTACTCTTGGTCTATGATTAAGAGCATGATAAGTTATGCATTGGTAAATTCGAGCCTATGTGGCATGGCCCTTATATTATAAAAAGTGCACTAGTAAAAGGGGCCTATGAACTAGTGGACTATGACAGAATTCCTTTGGGAAAGCCCAGAAATGGTCTTTACCTAAAGAGATATTATGCTTATATTGTTCGGTGAAACATTTATATATTACTATACCATAGTTTATGTGTGAAAGTTTTTAGCAGTTTTTGCAATTTTCGACTACTTCTCCTGCTCATCTTGTGTTACACTTGATTTGTATATATCGACATCCCCTCGAACTTACATTGGTTTCACTGATGGTGTTAGTCGTAGTACTCAAAATTTGTCTTACGCAGCCTGGGTCATTTATTCTCCCACAGACGAGTTAGCTCCAATTCACGGGATATGCCTCGGTCAAACAACAAACAATATTCCAGAATATAACGTGGTGATTGAGCTATTACCTGATGTCATTGCATTTGGCATTTGTCGGTTTATCGTTAGGCTAGATTCACAACTCGTGGTATTACATTTGAATGGTGTTATTTAGTTAGAAGTGCTTCCATGTCAATGATGTTTTTGTGAGTTCGTCTCTTGGAAAGAGAATTTGATTATATTGAGTATCAACATATTCCGAGAAATTTAAAAACATTAACAAATGCATTAGCTAATTATGTGTTAAATTGGAACTTGTAAAACATTTGTAAAGAAATCAATGCAATATTCATTCACATTTTGTACAAGATAGACAAAAATAGAGGTAGTAATTTTCATTAGATAAAAGTTTGTAAATAGTGTGGCTTTTACAAAAAATGTCATCCAAGGACATAAGGCCCTATGGCCTTTATTTTCCGAACATGTCGATACATCATCAAAAATAAAAAAAATCTAGCCCTCAAGCTAGTCGCTACGCATGATGATGATCATGGTATCATAAATAGAACGTGATACTTGTCGTAGAAAACAACTAATACCAGGAACTTTTGCATTATGCCTCTAGTAACAAAGAGGCAAATCATCTATAGCGGCATATAGAATGTCCAGATTCAACCTCTCAAGGTTGTTCTCTATCCTTGTCAGTATCTTTGTTGCCTCATGGTTCTGTACTATGGGAGTCATTGGCTGCTCACTACACCGATCATAAATAGAACGTGCTACTTGTCGTAGAAAACAACTAATACCAGGAACTTATGCATTATGCCTCTAGTAACAAAGAGGCAAATCATCTATAGCGGCATCTAGAATGTCCAGAGTCAACCTATCAAGATTGTTCTCTATCCTTGTTAGTATCTTTGTTGCCTCATGGTTCTGTACTATGGGAGTCGTTGGCTGCTCACTACACCGATCATATATACATAATTTGGTTGGTCTCACTAGGGCCACATCTACATGATAATTTTGGATCATTAGCTTTGGATGCCAAAAATAAAAAATTTCAAAAATCAACCAAAATGTGAAGTTTTACCTATAGCAGCTCACTGCATTCCAAGAGGCAGTGGCATGTCTGGATCTCCTGTGTGGTTCATCCCTGCATACGGAAACTTTCGATCATGATGATCTGGTTTTCCAACCACTCGAAGAAGTAAGGAGTAATCTGATTGTTGGACCTTCGCTACCTCCATGGCGTGCCATAAGTGTAACCCATTTCAACATGTGTGCGTTATGAGTCCCTCCTCTCTTTACAGATACTAGTGGAGCCAAAAGAGGAATCCACTCCAAAGCAAACAAAATTAAAAAGGCATCATACCCAAAGTTTTTGTGTTTGCTTGTTCTGACCCTGGTTAGTTTCCCCTTTAGATTGACAACTACAGCCTCACTTTAGTTAAAAATGGTACCCTAAAGAAATCCAGAACGGTTTGCATCTGAGTCTTCGTCAGCAAATGCGAAGCTACACTACTACACAATCATGCAACAATGACCCGATGGCTTTCAAAGACATTTATGCAATGATTTTTTATGTCAATTCGGCCATCTTTGAGAGTTGCTCCATCGGTACAATGTTGTATCAAATAGGTATCATTGGTTTTGCCACTGCGCCTATGCCCATACAAGTTGATTTCCTCCCCACAACGTGGAAGTCAACTCAGGAACTAAATGTCATCAACATTGATGACAACTCTGTGGTCCTCGACTATGAAGAATTCCTCCTCGACATTCCACTTTCCTATCATCCATTCCAGCAAGTCCAATTGGGCCTTCATGCCCAGAAAGTTACAAATATTATACAAACCACGGTGTAGATAGATGTCTTTCGGATTAATCACATTATCACGATTTGGTCAACGTTCCGAACCAACTAATTTGCTCAATCCTCAGGACAAGGTGAAGAATCAATCAATATTAAAGAATAAATAGTATGGATGCATCATTGCCCAGAATTAGTTGTTGAAAACTAGTCGTTGGTAAGGTAAGTAAATATTATTAATTATTAGAGGTGGGGAGTTATTTATTAAAATAATAATATATATTTGGTTAAAAACTAGGTTATTAGGAAAATAATTATAGCATATTAAAAATAAATATAAATAATTAATTTAATATTTATTAAAACTAGTTGTTAGGAATAATAATATTATATCATTTTATTAATTAATTAAAGTGTTATTTTATATTTATTTAAAGCTAGGTTATCTATTTTATTCAATTTTTAATGAATGGTTAAGTGATTTCTATTAAGTCTTAATCTATTTGGAGTATATTATTTTTCATATTTTGGCGTAACTAATTATATTATCATTTTTTAAAATTATCCAGGGCTATCTTAATCAACTAGATAAAAAAAAAATGCCTACGATTAATTATAGAACTGAAGCTTAAGAAATGGTTCTATAAATTAAAATATAAAAATGAAAAAGAGGTTACTTATTAATATTAAATATAAAAAGTTATATACATATATTAGATATATTAATTGGCCTAATAAAAATATTGCAAAAAATAAAAATTAAAGAAAGACTCAAATTTTATAAAAATGAAGGTTAAGAGGGGAAAACAAGATAGTAACTATTATATAGAGTGTTACATAAAATGAATGAAAAGGAGGAAAACAAGAAAAAAGATTCATGAGTAAAACGAACAAAGAAAACAATAGTACAAATAAAATAAAAGCCTAAAAATAAGCTAGAAATAAAAATAACCAGGAAGAAGAGAAAGAGGAATCAAGAAGTGAGAGCCAGAATCCGCTCGCTCTTAATTTCCAACTGTCATCCCTATTAAGATTTTTGGCATGCCTTTCAATCTCAATCGCTTCCCTAAGCTTCCTATGGTGGAAGTGATCAACCCTGGAAATGACTTTGGATTCTTCAATGAAGACATGGTGTTTTGTTTTCTCTACATGCTCGGGTAGGGTTGATGAGCGGGATCGATTGTGTCTAATATTTGCAACATGCTCATGGATTCTTTGTTTAATAGACCTACCTATTTCCCCAATTTGTCAAGACTTGTATGGTTGTTGGATCATTTAAAGCGACTATATCTTGTTCTTCATGCTCACGTTCTTTCCATTCCACATTTGCAGTTCAAAAGCATGCAATTAAACATTATAAATCATTAGAATAAATTATGGAGAGACTTAGCAAAAACTTTGGGTGTGTTCTCTATTGATTTTCTTTCCCTCGATGCTATGGGAAATCGAATTCAACAAACAATGTGCATGTACGCAGTTTCTTTCCTTGAAACTGCGCACATAGCGTTAAAATATAAGTCGATGTGTGCAAGCCTGATAAAGGTGACCTGCGCACATCAAGGGCGAAAATCAATTTGAAAACTCTTCCCAAAAAACCTAAATCTATGGTAAAAAGCTAAATGAATGGCATAAAAATGAAGAGCTTGGATAGACCATTTACTTGGAGGAGACAGCTCACAATTTTGTCCAACAATTTGCTCGAAATCAGCTTTGGAAGTTTCTGGTAAAAAATAACTTTTATCACTCTCAAAAGGATAAAAACACAAATGGTGAACTTTTTATTGTTTGGGCTTTTTATAAGTTTTTAGGGCTAATTAAATATATTTTTTTGCCTATTGACTTTTAAAATCCAATTTTATAAATGTTTTCACATTATTTTTTGAGCAGAGATAACTATTTCGAGTTTAAGTGTGTAGGTTACAAGTTAATTACAGAAACAAATCATTTTGGTATTTAATACATTTTTATCACTTTTTTTATCTCATTAAAACTTACGAAAAATCGAAACCATGGAGTTCATTTACACCCTTTTCAGACACCTTAAAAACAAAAAGATCATCGAGTATTGATTGATCGAACTCGTAAAAGTAAATGAACAACCGTCTATTCAGTATAAGTTTACCTATTTTACAAACTAAACTAGACTATTTACAAAAAAGGTATGCGTTGACTAATCATGGTCAATAGAGTTCTCTCTTGCAATATTTTATCCTTTTTCGTGCTTGAGGGATTAAATTTACAAAAAAGAACATTACAGAATTTTCTTATGTTTTTCTTCTAACTCCCTAAAACTGAAAAACATCGAGCTTTACTTTTTCTGAGCTCATTAAAATTTACATTGAACGAACTATACCATTTTTCTTTGTCTTTCAAACTCTTTAAACATGACAACAACATTGAGTTACCCCTTTACTGGACTCATAAAATTAAACAGTACATGACTCGTTGGACCTCGTAAGCATTGACAAGGACCGAACTTACTCCTTCCTGGGTTCTTAAAAATCTGCGAAGGACTCATCCAAAGGATTGAGTTACAAGAAAGCCTGTTTCCTCCTAGCTTGTACAAAATAAAGAGAGGTACTTGAAGTAATGTGGCGGCAAAAATCTAATAATAATAAATAATAATATAAAATAAAATAAAAATAAATTGTTTGTATGTAAAAAGCGTATGTTCGTCCTTGAACATGCACTCCTCAACTTTGTGTCTGGGTTGGAATCCAATGCTACTCAAATTGTGACCATGCCTCTTGACGTCTTGCATGGTTTGGGCTGTTATTTTTTAGTCCAATATTGTAAGTATTTTGTCGCATTCTCCTGATATGTTTCAAAGAGAAGTTTCACCTCGCCAATTAATTGTCAGTCTTAGCTTTCAATTGCGTTGACCATCCCTAAGTCAGTCCTGGATTACTCCAAACTGTTGTTCTTCAAAACTTGACATGAGTTTCATGTCATATGCCCTCCCACGATGAATCACTTCCTATGGACTTCAACTCATTATCTAAGAAATTGATCTAAAAACCTTTAGTACCTTTAAGCATACATGCCTTAATGGCAGGTTTCTCGCCTTCAACGACAAGTTCTCCTCATTGGTCTTCAATTGAACGATTCTATGAGTGTTCGACATCAAATCATCTATTCACACTTCATAGATTGTATTGGAAGTACCTTGAAATCCATTGTCATTATTGGTAGTTTCTCTCGTGCTTATTAACGATTCACATCATTGACTAGTAATCAAGTGGTTTCTACCATGTTCAATTTTCGAGACATTCACTTGCATGGCTAGATTCGTACTACGAATCAAGAGATGGAGATCAAGACCCTTGATCTAGTTTCATCCATCCAGGTTGTGTGCATTTATTAAATATTCATTATTGTAAACATAGATCCATTGATGGTTGAGCCCATACTTTGTCGTTTGACATGGATCTTCAAATATATTTATGCACTATGCTTTGAGAGATTTATGTTCTGAGTATGGGAATGCCTACCTCAGTGATGATATTATATATTGCATTATAACATTTGTTTGATTGTTTCAAATCTCCGACTCTAGTCGCTAACCCAAACCTTCGCATGATAAAGCACTTCAATCATCAAAATATTTCTTTTGACTTTGCGCTTTAGGGAGCAATATGCTACACATCATTTTGTCACATTAGGGAAATGACCATTGATTTGGATCTCTCTCTATCCACACATGTTCTTGAGCTTTCCCCTGCAAAGTTTGAAACTAAATCATCCCAAAGAAAGTGGAATTTCTGAATCCTATATTCACAGTTTGCTAGCTAATTTCTACGCATATGCAAAGAATACCATTAATAGTTGTGCATAAATATACACTGTGTTCCACTATGACCTACGAACATGACTTGAAATACGTAAAAATAAAAATAAAAATAAAAAATAAAAGGCTAAAAGTATTGTTGGTAACATATATCCCAACCAACAAGCTTCGAATAAGTGCCTATTCGATCTCTCCCATCATGGAGTAACTCTCCTTCCTTTGTGGAATCTCTATCCCACTAATTGTGGATCTCATTCCTTGGAGAATGGATCCATAGCTTCTCATTCTTGGCTTATAAAACCACTACAAGTCTGAGGATTAGGAGAGGACTCTTGGAAATAGGTTTATGCTGCTAAAATTAGGTTGGAAGGTTTTTCTTGGAAGGGAGAGCGTTGGAGATTGTAGAAGGGACTTGCAACATCAAAGCTATATAGTTGTAAAGTTTTTCTCCAATTTTATTAATACAAAAGCAATTGTTCTTTTTCAATTACATCTTCATTGATTTAATTTGTAAGATTCCTTGATCACCTACATGGATTTTGGTTGCATATTGATCAATTTATAAGGCTAAGTAATTCATTTATCTCTTTAATTATATGTTGTATGCTTTGATCTCTTGTTTGTCTCTATCTTGGAAAATCTCTTCCAAGATGGTATGGAAAAGCTATCAAAAGTGATGAGAAGACATCTAAAGCATCAAGGAGCGAATGGTCGAAAGCTTAGGGACTTCAATCATTTCGTCAAATCAGTAGGAGGCCTCTATCATTCTATTTGTTTTCAATCAATCAAAGTCTAAGGAAAGGTAACAATTCTTGTGTGTTTATTACTAGGGTTCTTGAAGTCTAAGTAGATCACTCTTGTGTGCAAGAGGGATTTGTCCACATAACACATACCTCTAATTTATTTATATTTTTATTTATTTATCAATTTTTTTTTATTTACCATGTTATTTGGCCCTTAAGCTTGGTATATAATTAGATGTTGATTTCTAATCTTATTTAATAGATCTTTATTTATTTACCATACATCTTTTAAACATCTTTTATATTTATTTATTTTTGTATTTGGCTCGTGTTATTTAGCCCATGGTATTAATAATAATTTGTCCCATAATATTTGGCCCATAGACTTCACCTAAATAAAACCTCATTTTTGAATTTTCATAAATATATAGAAATTTATAGAGTAAATATAAAAAGATGTTTTATTTATTTACCATACGTTTAGTTTATTTAAATTTTTATTTATTTACCATACCACTGAAGTATGGAGTAAGTATAAAAAAAAGTTTTATTTATTTATCATAACTATTTTGAGTGTTCTTAGACCTCTTTGAATTGAGAGGCTCATTAAGCCATGAGGCTCTTTCTACAACCCATTATGAAGGGATGTGTAAGTATGTCTGTCTCTCCGTCCCCTTTACATAATCAATATATCTTAATATCAATCTGATATATATATATTATCATTTAAAATTTGAGTTATCATAGTTCAAATTAAAAAAAATTATAATAGGTTCAACTATTCATGAGAGATTTAATTAACCATTTTGAAAATATATTTTTCAATACGTTTATGTCTCTCCCTCACTCATTCAACTACATTATATCTATATTAGGAAAATTAGTTTTTTTGTGGTTAAAATTTTTATTTGATCTTATATATACTCTATTTAACATTCAAAAATACAATTTAAACAATGAAAAATAACATTGTATTTTTCACTCTAAAAAAAAGTTGCACATAAAAAAATTTGATCCCTATCGACTCATGTTAGATCCGTACTTACGATAAATATATGCTCCCTATCCGCTCATGTTAGATCCATACTTAAAATAGATCTATGTTGGCTCATGTTAGATCCATACTTAAGATAAATCTATGCTCCCTATCAGTTCATGTTAGATCTGTACTTAAAATAGATTTACACTAGTTATATTTTAAATCTATACTTAAAATGGATATATACTAATTATATTTTAGATCCATACTTAAAGATGGATTTGTGCTAATTAAATTTTAGATTTGTACATAAAATGGATCTATGTTGATTATATTTTAAATCTTTATTGTTGAATTGAGGCTTTTGTGATCCATAACGATTATTGAAAAGATTTTCTATGAAAATCACATGTAGAAGACCTTTGTCGACGCATTTAGAACCAACTATTGTGGTTCATCTCTGGATACCTGCTCTTTTTTCTTAGTGTTGTCGAGTTGTCCCCTTATTCCCTAGTTCCTTCTCCTTTTAAGAGTCTTTTCCTTCCTCAAAAGGTTCTCCCTTTGATTTTTCTTTTTCTATTGTCCTATTCTTATCCTCCTGGTTAAACAAAAAAAAAATTATAAAGTTGAGGCTTCTGTGATCCAGGTTTAAAAGTTTGAGGCTTGTTTTTAGTTTTTAATTTTTATTACTATTTCATTATCAAAAATCTTATGAATATTTGTTACTAAATTTCT
>APFE031317414.1:0-27229 GCA_000404065.3 Pinus taeda | reverse complement strand
TAAGGGGTCATAACATAATCAGAGCTGACATAACAATAATAATGTAAGGGCACAATAATAACAATAGTGGGCTTCTATGGGGGACAATAGTAACAATATGGGCACTACATGGGTACATCAATATAATAAGTGGGTTGTACTAATAACAATAAGGGGTTACACTAGTAGTATAGGGGCCTAAGAAAACCCTAAGTTGACATATTGAAGTTGATATGTAGGCTACAACATTATTTATAAAATATTATGGGCCATCGAGAACCTTCCTGCATGGTCTAAGGATGTTATTTTCCTCCCACACCAAAACATAATAATGTAAGGCCTAACCATACTATCCAATTCACTACAGAGAAGCACCATTCTAATTGAAAAACAAAGAGCATGTATGGTGATTTAGGACTTGTCTCATTATGCATGAGCCATAGAAGCTTCATTTGGAACTCATTCTATTATTTTCCTCCTCTTGTAATGTAAAATTCCCCAAAACCTATCCTCCTCTTAAGAAATCTCATATATGATTGGAGGTAAAATGTTAATGCTACAAAATTGATGGTTTGCAGTATCAATCTTAACCTAAACATTAATTTTCTATTTGTTTGGAAAAATTATTTGTTTATGCAAAAACATAAAGCAGTATAAAATAAATATGTGGAGGGCTTAAAAAATTCTGCATTGGGTTATAAAACTTCAAAAGGAATAGACGCATATAAAGTTATTTAAAAATTTCTAAAACATTTTTTATATTAAAATTGTTGTATCCATATTACAGAATAAGTGTGAACTCTTGTTATTTATGCATGCCTAAAGCATACATGTGCCATTTTCATTCTTGTTTAGAAAATCTGGTGGCACCCTATATAGATGTTGGGAGAGCACCAAAACATTGTAAAATGAACTATGAACTATTAAAAATAAAAATTGGAATTTAAAAAATATTTATTATTATACAAAACAATTTACACATACAATACAAATTCATAGATTTCAAATAATTTATACTTAATATCGAGGAAAAAAAATACCAAAAAGCATTTTATTAAAATTTATATATAAAATATTGAATATTAGAAAAGTCATATAATTTAAATGGCTAGTGAATATTAATATGTATCAATTTATAATAAGCATGAAAATACTTCATGATACATGGTTACTAAAATTTTAAAAATAATAAAAACCCACTAAATTATCTATTTATTTTAAAATTATTATTAACTATAGAAATAATTAATACATCACACACACACACACACATATGTGAACAAGATTCTTAACATGGAGCTTTACCCTATTGTCATGGAGACTTTTATTCTTTAAATATGCTTTGTTGCAATATCATGACTTATCAATATCACATTCCCAATAAAACCATGGGATACTTCATATGACACTAATTCATATGATATTTCTTTAATTAATCAATTTAATTAAAATCCTAAAAAAGGAATAACTACATTGAAGATAAATATGAACCATTGCTTTATGTGTAGTATTATTAATATTCTAGAATATTCCATGGATATTAAATCCCTATCATCCACCTATAACTAGCGATTTCGCTACATGTTGCAAAGGAAATGCCTTAAGGCTATAGCATATAGTGGCATATGGAGTAATAACACAGATGAAAAAAGATGTGATATGTTATGTGATCTAGATGTTGCCTAGTTTGGAACTTTCCTTTGCAACATAAATTACTTGCTAAAAAAAGGTAATAAATAAATTTAACTTTACAATAGGTGCTTCATGAATGGAAACCCCAATTCCATTTAATAGTTATTAAGATTTAATTTATAAAATATCTCCTGTCAATGAAATAAATTAAATTAATGAAATTTAAAATGTAAACTTTGAACTTTGAAATTGATAATTGAATCTTTACAAATATGAATTTTACAACAGATATCTTCTTTGTTGCTAAGAGAAAGACCTTTGACTATTTACTTTCTGAATCCCACCTTGCTTTTGCACCTATTTCAGCCATAGTTTTATGGTTCGAAGATAAAACAAAACCCAAAAAGGAAATTTCATGGCTTTAAAGTCTAATGCATCCAACAATTTTTAGTTACACTGAGTTCATACACATAGGTTTGCACATATTTCAGCCACATGTTTAGGATTTGAGACAAAAAAAGTAAGACCACAGAAAGAGAATTTCATGGTTGGAATGATTGAATTTCATGGCTTTAAAGGTCTAATGCGTCCAAAAAAATTTAGTTACATTGAGTTCATACACATAGGTTTGCACATATTTTAGCCATAGGTTTAGGATTTGAGGAAAAAAAAGAAAAACCACAGAAAGATAATTTCATGGTTGGAATGATTGAATTGATAGAAATAACTTATAGTGATGGGACGAAGAGCTTGGGACACTTGAGTAGGACTTCATTGATCACATTCTCAGTACACAAAATTACATGTGATGATGGTGGGTGAGCTTCTTCCCACTCCTCCAGTGAGCCATCTATTGCTCAGGATCCATGCAATGCCATCATTTCGCATATCGAATCGAACTTGAATTTGAACTTGAACTTGAAGTTGGTAACTATGGTTGAATGCAAAGATATTTTTTACTCCATACGGTTCTTTGTTCTATCTTTGTGACGAGTTTCTTCTTCTTAATTGTTAGGGTTTGAAATCTAATGAATTTTTGTTGATAACCCTGTTTTGGCTTGCTATATTTTGGCGTCCCTTCATAATGGAGGTTTTCCTTCATAATGGAATCTAATGAATTTTTGTTGATAATCCTGTTTTGGCTTGCTATATTTTGGCATTCCTTCATAATGGAGGTGCACATAAAATCACCTACATTGAGTTGAATGACATCTAGAAGACTCTTATTTATAACCATTTTGACAAACTTTTGTGGTAAAAATCAAATTTGAAACTAATTGTTATGATAATAGGTTACTCCTCATCACTATGGATTTTTAATGTTTATCATCTCAAGTAAAGTCCTACTCCAACCATGAAATAATGTTTCTATTAGAGTTATGAGTTGGTGATTTCAGTTAAGGAAAGAATCCAAGCAAGTTAGGGTTTGAAATCTAAGGAATTTTCACGGATAATCCTATTTTGGCTTGACATCTTTTGGCATTGCTTCATAATGGAGGTGCACATAAAATCACCTGCATTGAGTTGAATGATCTCTAGAAGACTCTTACTTATATCCATTTTGACAAACTTTTTTTTGGAAAAATCAAAGTTGAAACCAATTGTTATGATAATAGGTTGCTCCTCGTCGCAATGGATTTTTAATGTCGATCATCTCAGGTAAAGTCCTACTCCAATCATGAAATAATGTTTCTATGAAAGAGTTATAATGTTTCTATGAAAGAGTTATGAGTTTCTCATTTTAGTCGAGGAAAGAATCCAAGCAAATTTATGAGAAGGATCTCTTTTCACTTTATAAGAGGTTTCTATGGTATATTGGCCTATAAATTTAATTTACAACCGAAATTGAATCATTAAATTATTCCTTAAATTATACATTATATTTTAAAAGGATCTCTTTTCACTTTAAAAGAGGTTTCTATGGTTTATTGGCCTATAAACTTAATTTACAACCTAAGTTGAGTCATTAAATTATTCATTATATTTTAAAATCCCAAGCCATAATGCAAATTACTAAGAATATTGTTTTTAATATTTGTAATAAAAAAATTGAGAATGTAAATAAACTATGTAACGTATCAAAGTCCTGAGCGTAGTTTTCACACTCGATTTTTATAAAAAATATTGTTTCCTGTGTAACACTACTGTGACAATGGTGGATGTATATTATTCAATTTTTTTTTCTAAACTATTGAAAAATGATACAAACCGTCTAAACATACACATATGCCATGACACATGGGTGTGTGTGGCGAATAGTATCCTTGGCCTAAAAATCAAGCCTATGAAAATGAAAGAGACCCTGGTCTTCCCTTTCTTTAATAATCCTCTCACTATTCGGATATTCCACGCTGGTCTTCTCTCTGTTATTTAGCATTTGGAAAATCACAAAAAAAAATTAATAATTATGAAACTCAAAACTTGAGCCATACTAAAATACAAATTTCTCTCTAGCCACTTTTTAACTGTTTTAGTTTTATGTTTTATTTATTTTTGTTAAAATAAAAATTGATAAAAAATTATTAAAATTATAAATTTAATTTATAAACTTTGAGCATTAAAATAGAAATTGATAAAAAATTATTAGAATTATAAATTTAATTTAAAACTTTGAGCCATTTAAATGTTTTTTAAACTAGTTAAAACAACTTTTGTAAAAAAAAATTGTTTGGCAAATTGGGAAATGTGATAATTGTGTCTTTTTTAAGGGTTTTATGGCCAATGATAGAGGATTGTAAAAGGCAGTGGTCAATGGCTGCAGATTTAGAAAATTGAGCTGGCAATGGATCAATCTGTTCTGAACTGGTAGAGTCTCTGCTGGCACGGCTGCCCCTGATTGCGTTTTTCGTTTCCGTAGTGCCTGCAAGTGTTGGAACTTGGAAGGATGCTTTTTCTTGCAAGCATATTGGTCTTGTGTGGGCCGAATCAGACAGTGGGCAACCGTGCCTTATTCTTTGTATGCCCAACACTGATGGGTTTTCTCCTCTTGAGCAGTCGTGCTTGGCAGACGGTTTCCCTCTCATTTATGCCGGATAGTCGCGATGTGAGTTACTGAGGATCCGCAGCAGGGATGCTTTTGGTGGACATCCCCATCTATCCAATCACCTTCGAAAGTTTGTTATCGCGGATGTGCGTTTACAATCCTCTCAGCAGGACGTGCTTTATTCTGCCTCGGATGCTAACAGCGAGTAGTGTGATGGCCAGGACAATCGTAGGCGGTCCTTATAGTGGTTGGCAAGACGAGGCAAGACGCCGTAATAGCAGAAGTGTATAGTTCATCCAGAAAGTCGTGGAATGTTAGTTTGCCTCATGGTCTGCTGATCAGGAACTATGAGATGTTTGTGTGCAACGGTTTCTTGTTTTGCTCGACGGTGCCGGGCGGCATCATGGCGTATCACGTCCGGAAAGGAATGTCATTAGCCATTGATCTACCTGATTCTGGACCCAATATATGTCATCGATTGGTGGCATTTGGATCATCAATAATGATGGTTGGAGGCATAGAAGAGAAACACGTCGTGCATTTAAATCATCAATAGTGATAGTTGGTAGTGATAGTTGGCGGCATAGAAGACAAGCACGTCGTGGCATTTGAATCATCAATAGTGATGGTTGGAGGCATAGAAAAGAAGCACGTAAGAAAGAAGTGATGATGTGGGAGCTTTTTCACAAGGCCTATTCTTAAAAGCTGATTTGGATGCAGCAGCTATGCATAGAGCGAAAATACATCAAAGATCAGATAAAAGTTAATGATTTCAGTAGTCATTAAGTGCTGTAAATTTATGAGTTCTCATAATAGATCCACCTGTATAGAATGCAATTTATTGAATTCAGTGTGGTATTGGCTGTGCGGTTGTATCGTAATTAATCTGTGAGAGAGAAATGCAGCTATACACCGAAGTCTCTTCTAATGTCTGAATGATTTCTTGGACCAAATGTGTTCTATATTTATGTACATGGGCATTTTAAATGCGTTAAAAGCTCTTGGGTTGACCTACCTTAAAATGTCTATTTTATTTCTGAATATTGTATTTTTAAACAATTTGCCATGTAAGATAAGCATAAGTATATATTGATGCATCGGATAAGTATAATTATATATTATGTCTTTTCAATAAATAATTACTAAATTAGATTAGGTAGGTTTTTAATATTTGTAATAAGAAATTGCAAATGTAACAACATAATTACTTTAAAAAATTAGTTTCCTTATAAAATATTCTTATTCTAATGAAACTGGTTGCTTATTGCGATATATTATTATGACTTTGGTAATACTACCCCTTAATTCATTGCACTCATGTCCAAAGAGAGGTGGCCTTTTCTTTCCATTAATCCCAGAACTATGGGTTACACCCTACCCATCACCCTTCATAGTGAGACCACAACCCCACTTATCATAGAGCCACAAGAAATGGGTTTGATCTATAATGTACTCAGAATTAGTGTAAACTCTCTTCAGGACATAGGTTTTAATGTACTTTGTGAGCTCAAATGGGATGATTTGGCGTTATATTCTTTGTTAATTGCATGATTATCCTCTCGAGGCAAGAGGCAAGGCCATATTGCGATCATAGGGGATTCACTCAATGAACCTATGACCTATCACGTGCGTTCACGGCATATTAAACAATACCCTTCATTTGACTACATATTGGAAAATAACCCTAAAAACCACATTATTTAACCCCCTACCAATACAAAACCAATACATCTTCCCAATTTAAAAATCTCCTACTTCCAATAGATATTGTAGGTATCCATTTTTTCATTAACATTTTTTATACCCATTTATATTTTATCATTAATTTTTAGCTCCATTTTTTATAATTGCTAATATAAAAACCCTTCACCCCTTATATATCCTCCAAGATATTATGTCATTTTTAGCTCAATATAAATCCCTCAATATGAACCCACATGGTATGATATTGCTCCCCTAGTGAAGCCCCCATGGTTGCGATTAGGCCCTCTAATTTCTTTTTTAGTAGATGTCTTCCTATGGTTATGAATCATAAAATTTGTCTCTTTTTTAAAATACCTAGTGATTACTCTTGTGGGATTTGTGAGAAGTTGAGTTCATTATTATCAAGTCATTGATTTCTAGGTTGCAGCCTTCATTCTCCTTGTTATTCTCAGGAAGCACATGGAAATATGATATGAAGTTTATCTCTTCAAGTATTTTATGAGTTCATTTCATAAGATTGCCAAATTCCTTATCTTTTGGAGAAGATCCTCCCACCAAGTGTTGAATGAAAAGGAGATAATTCACGACACTCAAGATAGGTGATTTGTTATTCTTTCGCAGCTTGAACCCCCCTAAGGACATAAGATTCAATTGGTTTTTTTGATATACTTGGAGGGCTCCATGAATATGCCGATATTACGTCCTTGGCATCATATAACACCCCTCCCCTCATCTGTGACCCCTAACAATTTTCATAATAATAATAATAATAATAATTCATTTTTAAGGTCATCCCCAAGTAAAAAACAAAATTGATGTATGAGACCCCTTTTCTCATTAGAAAAGGGACCAACCTCTACATAGAGATTTGAGACCCCTTGATTTTATCAAGGCATATATACTCTTCGCCTACAATTTTGAATTTGCAATTGTTAGAAGAAAAATATACTCTTAACCACCCCCTCAAACATTCTTCCCATTGTCATTACTCTTACCAAAATCTTCTCTTATTTATTATTATAATTATTCATAATTTCCCCTCATCTCATATTACATAAAATAATTTTCAAATCTTTAATGTAAAAATAAATATTATTTATTAATCACTCTAGTATTAAAATTTACATTTTCAATATCAATTTAAATTAACGACATAGTTAAAAACCGTCGATGATGGTTATAAAAAAGCGTGTCGAATGAATATAATATTGACTATTATGCTACAATGTTGAAAAGAAAAATAATGGATTAAATGTCATACTATGATAATAAATGATAATTTGGTTATCGGAAAAGTTAACTCGCATATGGGTAAATCAAGGGATGTATCCATGTCAATACGTATTCAACCCAACATTAAAGCTAGCGTAATGTAAGAAGACATAACAGCAAGATGAACCGGTGGGTTTCTGGGAATCGTGATTAAGTGGACCGGACCGCGTATTTGATAGTTGTGATTAAAATCGTTTGACAAATTCCTATGATAGAAGAGGGAAAGCAGACCAGGCGACGTATTTGATAGTTGTGAACAAAATCGTTTGACAAATTCCTGTAATAGAAGAGGGAAAGCAGATATCAGCGAGATGGATCGAAGCGACTCTGCAGATCGTGATTACGGCCTCCGATGCCGGAGTGGATGTGATCGTGATAAGTTCAGCAGTTGTGCGACTGCTTTGTTTGATTTGGGTTTTTTATTTTTGGTTTTGTCCACAGTGTTGCTGGTACTCTTCAAGTGTTTTTTGATTTTGAATTTCTTCTCGAAATATGGCTTAATAATTAAAAATAAATCTTCTAACATACTTATAATTATGATTTTGCAAAAACATTTTCACGAATTTTTTTTTATTGCTGTGTTGAAGCTTCTATGATCCTTAAGAGATTCTTTTGGTGTAAATTACATGATGTTTCATTTGTCGACCCGTTTTGAACCAACTAGTGTCGTTCATCGTGAGACAAGTTTAAGTACTGAAGACATAGTAATAAATTAATAAACTACTAGAAACTACTAGACTTAACCCTGACAATTATGACTAAACATGATTGCATAAAAGGATGTAAATGCCTAGATAGAAATCTATAATGCTATGGTTATATTGCTCTCAACAAGAAGAAAATAAATAGATAGCATCATAACAACTCACGAGATGGACACCTCAATTAGAGCACTTGAACAAGAGAGAAACCCACCCACATCGAGGTGAGAGGGGATGCCAATTGATTGTTGGTAAGAGGAAACCAACTTAATTAGTGTTTGATATCACTAAGGCACACACTAAATAGTATAAAGTCCACCACTTGATTACAACTACCAGCATTACAGTCTTAGCACTAAGAAGGTTGACTTTTGAAAAGAAAACTATAGAAGCAATAACTTTCGAAATCCAGAGGAGAGATGGGTGATTGAAGAGCACTTGGCCTATAATCTCCCAAATTTCCAAGATAAAAAGTGTTGGGTTACCAATTACATCTTGATAACACTTATTCGTCTTCTGCATCAAGTTAGCCATATATACCAAGGATATCCTCATGAGTGCCACGCAAGAAAACATCAAAATTGACTTTTCTGATAGCATGAGGTTTGAGGAAAAATTAAATAGGTTGATGGGATGGTTCTACCTCAATTTTTGTCCAGAAGGGTTGACTACAAAGATCATAAAGCATAAACACGTTCCTATTGATGTCTCTCTGTAGACTACATGTCCAAAGTGTAAATCCTAGTTGCAAGCTTCATTGATTCAAGATGAAAATTTTGAGGCCATTAAAAGTGAAAAATTTATTATCTCACAAAATAGAATGGGGAGATTTGCAAGAGTTCTCAATATGGTGGTCTCAATTTCCTTACAATCTATAGGAGAAGACTGCATGGTTTCCACAAGAAAACACATGTACATATCATGGCATCTTTAAAGAATAGAATTCCCTCCTTTCATTGAATCGTATGATTTGATTCATGGGATGGATGGAGGGTGAAAAGCAGAGAGGAAGAGTCTAGGATTCAAGTCTGAAGTCATGGAGTAGAGTGAGACGCCTCCCATAGAGATTTAGCACATTTTCAATCATGTGAGAGGAATCAATTGTCGTTTCGGATGATTTCTTGTATTGAAGGCTCGAGAGGAAATTTATTTTAGGGGGAAGTTGTGGCATTCAAATTTCAGAAAATGATGCATTGTTTCATGTCATTCCCATTAGAGTATGTGCAAAGGGACAATGTTTTATTCGCTTGTGGTTCACAAGTGATTTTCGCTTCATATATATTCAATGTTGGCATGGATTTTCATGATGACCCTGACACGGGTCATCCCTTAGGTGTTAGATGGGGTCCCTTAGGTATGTATTTTGTTTGATTTGTTATGTTATTTATGTTCTTTGGTACCTTTTTCATTATATTTTTATGTGATGAAACTGATAGTAGATTTCTTTGTGTTTGTAGATATGGGACCTTGCGGTTGAGAAATATTAACTATATGAGATCAACCTCATGGCGATGATCATACACAAGTAGCATTGTATATTGGGTAGGTTCGAATTGCTAAGGGGGAACTAAAGTGGCACCAGATACCACAACAACATGATGAATTTCATGTAGGGATAGTTCCCACCCCAAGGAAGAGGGGGCCTAAGCAGAGCTTCGTGAGGAGAAACGTGATATGCAAGATTGAGTATTTTGCCTTGAGGTGAGGGAAATTGATGTGCACCATTGGATATTGATGATTTTTCTGGGGATCGTAGAGGCTGAATGGGCCATGCTAGGTGAGGACATAGGTGACATGCATAATGATTGGTAGTCAATATTGGAAAGGGCAGTAGTGGTGAAAGTGACAACTTGACTGATACTAGTTTTTAACTTTGAGGAGCCTCATGAGTCTCTTGTTGGTGGTAGAGGGAAATGGGGTTTTTCTCCAACACTAGCTCCTCCCTAGATGTCATATTGACATATGTACTAGGGGCAACATCCATTATGAGGATTTCCCCACTTTTTCACTATGGCCTATTTTTAAGTGCTAAGAGCACCTTAATGTATGTAAATTATATATTTGACACAGACACACACATATACATATGATATTTTGAGCTCTCATACTGTGTCTTATTGATGTGATGATATGTATGATGTGATGGATATTTATTATGCTGTGTATGTTTGACATGCTTCTAAATGAGCCTTATATGGTTAATGTTATGCTTGCTAGTTTGGAATGTGATTTCTATTTTATTGATGTCATGGTTCTTATGTCTTGGCCTGTGTGAGAAAGTAAAATGATTAAATATCCATACTAACAATTTAACATGATGGTACTTACAAAATGAGTGAGGATCACCAATTTGGAATGTGTGATGTAGTTGTGCAATGACATGCTGGGAATCAATTAATGAATGCGTGTGGGAATTGGAAAGGTGTGTGGCATCAGCCAAGAGCCCAATGTTAGCATTGTATTCATCTTGGTTACTGATAGATGACTGGAAACAAACTCTATTTCTATGGAGAGTGGTTTTATCAAGGATGTAAATAGCCTAGGATACCAAAGTTATGTTTTGCAACCATCGAGAAGTGCCACCAAAAAATTCAATGAAGTAAGTTAGTGATTAGTCCATCTGTCACACAATTAAATGAGTAGAGATTATAATACATGATAAAGAGGTTATCAACATACAAATATTGTAAAATATGTACAACACGGTAATGTAGGGAGATATAGGGTGAGTCATTATGAGCACATTTTTTTGAGATAGAGCTGATTAACAAGGTCTTTGAGACATTTTCCATCTGGATCACTCAAGTTGTATACTCCTTTGAGGAGACAATTCTAGAATATATAGGGTCCCTTCCACAACGTTTCAAGATTCCTTAACCCTAAGCTTCATTAGAGACATCATAACATAATACTATATCTCCCTCATGGAATGAGTGGGGGGCTATAGTGTAGTTGGAGGCTTTGGATAATTTCTTGGTAACTTCATTATGATGGGGAGAGGCTCATCCATTTTCATCAATGTGTTTGAGTCTTATGAGGCACTACTCAAGGGGAGCAATGTTAGGGCGCAGTTCCACTATGGTGCATAGTGTAAGGATTTCACACTCAATTGGGACTATTATTTTTATTTCTGTTCATTTCCTTCCAAATATCTTCAATTATTTGTATGCTCTAGCGAATAAAAATAAAGCGTTCATTAATAGTAGCTTATCTTATAAAATCGTCATGAGAGAATGTGATTGACCATATATGAAATTGAGCAAATTTAAAGTAATCCGTGAAGTATTTGTTACCAAAGTTGGGAACCATTATCAGGATTATTGTTACCAATAGTCACACAAAATGGTTGCAAGTCAAAATAGCCACTAGTTAGAAACGATAACATGGACATCTATATTTCTTGGTACATTAATGTATTTTTTTTGTATGTGCACTCTAGGTAATATTTTCATTCTCAAATTCAATTGTTTCTAATGATTGTGTTATTGGAAATGTTAGGCAGTTTTTTTATTGTCATTTTGTTAATTTAGTTTTTCTGCATCAATGCAATCTGAAGGAGCAAAACAATCACTAGTGTGTAATAAGACAATTCACCTAGTGAACATTTGTAATTTCCTATGTGGCGTACGATATTGGGGTAAACTAATCACCGCCTTCTTAACCTGACGAAGGTGTGAGAAGGAGTCATATTTATGGAGCAAAGTTTTGTTTTAGTCAAGATACATTTGGGGGAATATTGATTGCATTTCAATTTCCAAGGTCTCGGAAGCTATGAAACTAGTGATTGTGGAGGAATACTTTACCGCAATGACAAAAATATAAATGTTAGCAGAATAACAAAAGTAGCTTTTGAACTTTCTAGGATGAATAGAAAATCCAAACATGCACTCTATTTACATTGGAGAGAGGTTACAATCTTCCATTTTTAGTGGTTTCAATCTAATCATTGGTAATGTGTGTAAACCTATCACCTATGACACCATGGAATGCACAACCAATGTGAATCCATTTTGTTCCAACGAATTGAAAACGTTGAAGATAGGGAATTGGATTACATCATGCAATGGTAGTTACAATGGTTATGTGCCCTTGTTTCCCTCCTCCAAAGCACTTGAGAAAGTTTATCCACACACTTTCCCTATCCAAAAAGGAAATGAAAAAAAGCTTTATAACTCCCATTATAAAATCTCAAACTTAGTTATATTAAGCAAACTATCATATCACTTATCTTTTTCACCCTTGTAAATTATATATGCTCTGAAAAATGGGATTTCAACCTAAAATCTCACAATTTCCATGACATGTCATTGCCAATTACACTACCCCATAAACAAATATAATTTCATTAGTATTTAAGTAATATATAATAAAAAAATGAAAATAAATTTAAAATTCAATAAAAATAACAATAATCTATATACCTTATCCCCCGCCACCCCTCCATCCCTCCCCCCCCTCTCCCCCGACACACACACACACAAATATATAATTAATAACAAATATTTGCAAAATAAAATAGAATCTCATTTAATATTTAACTCTATTTTCTTCTCCTTTTTTTTTGGAAACATTTTATGAATATCTTTTTGTTCTAAAGAATACTTATTATTCATTACTTATTTACTTACTTATATAATTTCAATTATTGGGTAGGTGCTAAGCTCTCATGCAACATTCATTCATAAAAAAAATTAATATGCTATGGGCTAGTATCATGGCTTATCAATACCTCATGTCTAAAAGTCCATAACTCATTTCATATGAAACTTTAATTAAAGGATAAGGAATATGTATAAATGCACTTGCTATAAAACTCAACCTTTGATTTATCTACTAATAAGAGTATTTTAGAATATTGCACCGGCAATAAATCATACCATCCACAAAATAATTATTGATAATCAAATGAAAAATTGACAAACCAAAATTCCAAAATAATATGGCTATCAACGTCATTTTGTAAAAATGAAAAGAAAGTTTTAAACCGCATAGCTAGCATTCCCTGTAGCTTAGTTTAATTATTGAACTTTGAAAAATACTAACCAACTATTTATGACATATATTAGATGGTTAGGCTCCAATTTGAAATGCGTAATGAAGACCTTTTTTTTTCTTATGCATATTATTTAATACTTATAGAAACCATTGAAGTCATCACATATTATTTCATGTTCTTCATCAATCAAGAACAAAAAATTATCAAAAACGTATATGCTTAGCATGTTCACCCATTTTAAGAATATACAATTGGAGATTTGTATTTGCTTAGCAAGTTCTCCCATGTGTAACTTTATTATTTATTTGCAAATATGATTGAATGTTCATCTTTGACCAATTTTTGCAACAACAAAAAAAACACGTGGAACCAATGTGATTTTAGTTATAACATTAATTGCATAACAATTACTAATATTTAATATAATATTAATAATGATGTCATTCAAATTAGTGTTAACTGAAATTTGGTGTATTATTTGATAAAGATACTTTGAATGTTTAATATGTATATATGTGTGTGTGGGGGGGAGGGGTGCCATATTCAACCATTTTAAGAATACACATAATTGGATATATTGGATATTTGTATTTGCTTAGTATGTTCTCCCAAAATGTAATTTTATTATTATGTTAAAATACTAAAGATACTAAATTAGTAAATTGCATTAAAAAATGAAGAATAATATTTTCTGATTTTATTGATTTTAAGTTAAAAATGAACGTCTATTATTTGACTGTTGGTCATGTGAAATCAGATTGTCTCCACAACCATTTTAATTTGTGTATGTGTGTGTGTGTGGGGTAGGGGGGGCATATTCAACTATTTTAAGAATACACATAATTGGATATTTGTATTTGCTTAGTTTGTTCTCCCAAAATGTAATTTTATTATTAAGTTAAAATATTAAAGATACTAAATTAATAAATTGCATTTCAAAATTAGGAATAATATTTTGTGATTTTTTTAAAATGTGTTTGATTTTAAGTTAAAAATGAAGGTCCATTATTTGGCTGTTGGTCATGTGAAATCAGATTCAGCGTCCACAAAACACCTTTAATATAGATTCTTCACTTGAATATTTGAAACATATATTACATTGTTAAAAGAAATTCAACCCATAACACTACATGTAAAGCTGTAATTGTAATAATACATAAGAGAAAGAATTAAAGTGAAAACTACTAAAAAAAATAATACTAAACCAAAACATTCCAAACCAAACCACCCGTTAAACCTTTAATCCTTAAAAAAAAAAGATATAACTATAAAAATCATTAATAGTGAAGAATTGACTAAAATTAATCTTTTAAATATAAAAAAATTTACACACAAAATTAACTATATCAAAAATATAACATATTATTACAATTTTTTTTTACTATAGAATAAATATTAAAAGAACCAAATAAACTATTTCTAAACTAGGAAAATAACCCAACCAATTTAAATAAATTTGTTATAAATGCAAATAAAGTATTTATAAACTATGAAAATAACCCAACTAATTTAAGTAAATTCGTTATTTCTCATATTTAAGCTATTAGGAAGGGGTGAGTTGGAGGGGTGGGTTAATATCTTGTTAGTAACATTTCTATTAAAATAGCCCAACTAATTTAAGTAAATTCATTATTTCTCATATTTAAGCTATTAGGAAGGGGTGAGTTGGAGGGGTGGGTTAATATCTTGTCAGTAACATTATTTTGAAGAAAATTTGAATCCGTAATTCGTCTCCTATCAGATCCGTTTGCTGGATGGTTCAAGCACTTCGTACATTGGGGCCCGGCGGAGCAATATAGCTAGCAATAACCACCCACTTGCTGTAGGTTGCGCATCGTCCAAAGTAATTTTATATTTGATGTCGATTTGTTCAATTAAGCTATTGAGGCCACATCAAACGTTTTGGCTCCTGGAATTTGTTTGTGAATAATAGGTAATTTGATTCCATGGATTTTCATGCATCTTCCATGAGATGAGTTGGGTGGTGATTAAGAGGTGGCAGCCCATTCCAAATAATAAAACATTTCGCGACATTCACAACATAGAGTGCGGGCAAAGCTATATTTGCTGAGAAGTGAGTCAAACAGACACTGCCCCTTGTCTTTTCAAACCCTGGAATATGCTATATGGCGCTTCAGCAATTTCCGAAAATGATTCCACGGGATGAGAATCGAAGTTTAAAAATATATATATGTAAAATAATTTCGGTAATGTCGACTGTGAAAAATCGCGTATCGCGTATGCCGGCCGAAAAGTACGCAAATCCTCCGTCATAGAAGATCTTAACTCTGAGTCATGAAAACATAATTTAAAGACACTTTTAAAAGGCATAATAAAATTATGAGAACACTATATAAACTCAAATCTATGTAATCAATCATAATCAGACAATTTACTTATTATTTTTCGAAATGAAATACATACATACCGCAAAAATTAATTAACAGTAATGAAAAAATTATACCCATCCTATAATCCAATGAACATTAACTGCTGCCATAGATATTAGAGCCAGCCAACTGCCCACCTCGGCCGGAGTTTCAAATCCCTTGATCGCAAAAATTGGCTGTGCTCATCAATTTCTTTAAAAAGGAAAAATTTGGCTGTGCCATAATATTTTGGTATAGTTTGCCATAATATTTTGGACTATACAAGTGATCACAGACGGCTTGACAACTTGCTCCCACTCCATAGTCATAAAAAAAAAAGTATTGATGTAAATTCCTCTTCCTCACGGAGGAATTATAGTTGGGATCATAAATTCCGCCATGACAGAGGAAAAATCTTTTTCATCAGAGACCAAAATTCTTTTTCCTCGGAGACCAAATTCGCTGGCCTAAAAGCTCAAACCCCATGGCGCCATTCATACTTTTTCCTCTAAACGGTCCTTCATTGATCTCGAAATGGCCAGAGAGAATATCAGGCTCGCAGTCACAGTAACTGTGAAGGATGTTGTTGTTATTTAGCTACGAGTCAAACAAACACTCACCATTGTTTTTTAATGCCTGGAATGGGCAGATCTCCTACTATGTGGCGCTTCAGCAATTTCTGAAGATGATTTTACAGCGCCTGAACCAGAGCGCGATCAGAATCGAACTTGGGTAAGTCGTAACGTTCTCAATTTAAATATATATATAAATTAATTTCGGTAAAACCCAAGAAAACTCTGGATATGACGAGAATGATCTGCATATCAGGTGGTGATAACTAGACTATCAGCTGACAATTCATGTATCTCCTGATAACTCGCGTATTCAGTGATATGTGGCGTAACCCTTATGATAATTCGCATAACGGCCGTTATAACTCGCATAACGGGTCGGATTGTTCATATTCGACGGTGGTTACTCGCATATTCATATGACATCGATCGGATAAACGGCAGAGACCTCGCGTAAACGCTCGTATATCATACGAAAACGATGGCATATCAGCGTAATCGCGCGCTTATCCTTGAGTGATAATCAACGTATCAGTTGACAAAATACATCGCAATTGGTGATACCTCGCGTATCATTTGACAGATCGCTTTAAAATGTTGATAACTCGCACATCGAATGAAAATTCGCGTATCAGTGATAACCGCCGTTATAATTCGCATAACTCGGGAGATAACGGCTTCTTCTGTAATGGCAAGTTTCAGTCCAACTCCGGCGACGTCAGAATTGCGGCTCCCCTCTTCTTCATGTAATTGTTGAGCATCGCGCCGCCGCAATGGTCTGCGGAAGAGGCCACCCGTTGCGTAGAGAAATTCAAGATCAGATAGAAGGCGTACAAGCTTAGCCGCGTAATATACAAGTTTAGGTTGCTCTTTTGAAAAAACAGGTATGATCGTTTTCAAGAATTCAAGTTAAAATGGACATGAGACCACAATTAAAAATTCATGGTAATTGTAACAAGATACCTGCCAGGGACAGAAGACAATGAAACCTTCAAAACCAATCTGCTTATTTCAAACCAGCATAACAATGCAGCGTGCTTTTTTATGACTAGTTTGTAGATTCAAAGCAGAAGGGCACTCTATGTCTTTTTTATGACCAATTTGTGGATAATTGCATGCTAATATTCAAAGCAGAAGCACAGACTATGTCTCATAAATGAAGAACAAGCGTGATATTTAGATTTCTATTTTATGAAACCCTTTAAATAGCATCTGGAGAACTAATTTAACCGATATTCACATTAAAAAGTGATTATATACGTACTTATTTCAAGCCCTGCGTGATGCAATAGACCACATTTATAATTCAGGCATCTTCTCGTTCACGAGAGCGGTTGAGATTGCGCATTTATCATTAAACCAATACAACGCTATTAAATTCAATAAAGCTCTAAACGCAGCTATTAAAATGTTAAATTCTTATCAATATTTAAAAAATTAAATTAAAGAGGAAAATGTGCACTCTCTAGTCTCTTCTCGTTATTTCAAGAATTTAAGAAAAAGGAAGGAAAACCTACCTGCTTTTAAATTTTCTATAATGCAAAAAAAACCTGGCATAATTTTTTATAATATATCTAAAGGAAACCAAAATCTGAACTATTACATTTTTCATCATAAACATAATTCTAAGAAAATGCTAGACAAATATAGTTGATGGTGAATAGCTGACAAATCGACTCATAGTTTTGAATAACAGTCTTTAACTAAACCAAAACTAACCAGTTTGCGTAGTGGAGAGGACATGCAAACGGCCAAACATAAAATATACTAGCGAGTCTCTTCTACCCTCTTTCATAGATATAACAGATTCAACCATAAAATACACACATAGACATGAAGACAGACAACACACAACATAGTGTTGGAAGAATCACTGCATCTCTATGAAATCTGTAATTTCCACCCTGGGATCCTAGTTACTACGAAGTCTGTAATTTCCACCGTGGGGATCATAATTTCCACCTTGGGGATCCTAGTTACTGGTTTGGAACATTTACCAACACCTGCAGGTTTTGGTGTAACGGAAAACCTCTTCATGGTATCAGAGGTTGGACCTAGGTTCGATTCCCCCAAATTGCGTTTGAGGGGGGTGTTGGAAGAATCACTGCACCTCTATGGAATCCTTAATTTCCACCTTGGGGATCCTAGTTACTGGTTTGGAATGTTTACCAAAACCTGTGGGTTTTGGTTTAAAGGAAAACCTCTACATGGTATCAGAGCCTAGAATGTTTACCAAAACCTGTGGGGGTTCCTAGTTACTGGTTTGGAACGTTTACCAAAACCTGCGGGTTTTGGTGTAGCGGAAAACCTCTTCATGGTATTAGAGCCTAGAATGTTTACCAAAACCTGTGGGTTTTGGTATAACAGAAAACCTCTTCATGGTATGAGAGCCTGGAATGTTTACCAAAGCCTGCGGGTTTTGGTGTAACGGAAAACCTCTTCATGGTATCAGAGCCTGGACCGAGGTTCGATTCCCCTAAGTCGCATTTGAGGGGGGTGTTGGAAGAATCACCGCACCTCTATGGAATCCATAATTTCCACCCTGGGTGTAACGCCATGTGGCTTGCGAGTCGCTTGAGTGCGCCCACCCGCCAAACAAAGTGATGAAACATGCGAGCTAAAGGCGATCGAGGGTGAGGCAAGTGTTGTGGACGAGTTGGTTGCTTTGTTTATATACACAGGCGAGTTGGCAACTTGCACAGTTGGCCAATCGGGAAAAGTTAGCAAATGGGTGAGACGAGGTGGGGCGGTCCCGTGCCATGGGTGGGTCAACCTGCACTTCGGGAAGGATTTCAAATGGACGCATCGATTGGGAGGATGAATGGAGGGTTGGCCGGGTGGCATGACCTCCACTAGCCACTGTATAAGTATGGAGGGCAAGCCTTGGCAAAGGGAACACATTCGGACATCGCTCATCAAGTGAAAGGTGCGAAGGAAGGTGTAATGGAGCTCCAGTGAGGCACAGGTATATGTGCCCGCTTGCTGGGCAAGTCTACATGAAGCTTTGGGCACGAGTTTGGTGATCGGCTAAGGTGCGGGTGGAGGGCGTATGAAGGCACCCGCCCACTGTTCGAAGGTGACCACGGGTGGAGGGTGTGTGTCGGCGCCCGCCCGCCGAACGTTACATGGGTTCGTTTGTAAGTTGGGTGAGGGTCATGCACAGACACGCTCACCTAAACTCGGCAAAGTCTTGTATGTTGAAACGAAGGGTGAGACCACCGTGTAGGTGTGCATGAGGTGGCGCCCGACTTGGGTAGAACACTTGTGGAGCTTGGCTCTCGGTCAATTGTAAAAGTCTTCACATATATAATAAAAGATTCTTATTGCATATGAGTGTGTTCCTTCTACTGTTTTATGGATATTGATGTTGATATTATAATGTTAATAGATTCTACACATTAATTTTATCTTATGCATGAATAAATATAAATGTTAAGGTGTAGTTCATAAAGTAACTTAACGATGGAACATGTTAACTATTTAGGTGGTGTCACACCCCGACCAATTAACGAAAAAAGAATTGGGGGTGTGACAGGTGGTATCAAATCTGATTCAAGGTTGAAGAAGCTTACTGAATACAGAGAATAGACATGTATGAAGGGAAAAGTTATGGAGAAATCATGGATGAACAGTCTGGGTTTCGTGAACTTGATAGTTCATGGCAAGACCATTCAAGCTCTGGTGGACATGGGGGCCACTCACAACTTCATGACAACACGGTTAGCAAAAGAGGTTGGACTGATGATCTTCCCAACGAATGTGGAAGTGAAGACGGTGAACTCTAGAGCTAAAGTGGCGAGTTTGGCACACGAAGTGCTTGTACAGATAAAAGACTGGAAGGGTCAGTTGAACTTCACAGTGACGGAGATGAACGAATTTGATATGATATTTGGGTAAGGTTTCTGAAAGGGCAACAAGGAAATTGTTGTCCCCTTCTGTGATGAGGTGGTGCTAGTTGGACAGTCACAAACTTGGACTTTTCCCACTCATAGGTAAAGAAGGGAAGTCAAGGTGCAGCATGTTTCTGCACTAACTTTCGACAACGCTATGAAGGAGTCAGATATGGAGACATATGCGGTGATGTTCAAAGGAGTGGAAGGTGATGGAGTGGGGATGCCTGTTCCAACCGCGATTTCTGAGGTACTGGCCAAATATGCAGATTTGATGCCTAATGAGCTACAAAAGAAGCTTCCACCAAGGCGTGCAGTGGGCCATAGCATTGAGCTTGAGCTAGGAAAGCAACCTCCAGCTAAAGCACCTTATCGATTGTCAGGACTTGAGTTGGAGGAATTGAAATGACAATTAAAGGGGTTAGCTGATGTAGGTTTCATTAGACCTTCAAGGTCCCCCTATGGAGCTCTGGTATTGTTCTAGTGGAAGAAGGATTCGAAAGAGCTACGGATGTGCTGTGATTACCGTGCATTGAACAAGCAGACGGTAAGGAACATGTATCCTTTTGCCATTGGCTGGTGATTGCTTTGACAAGCTTGCAAAAGCCCGAGTGTTTTCCAAGCTGGACATGAGGCATGGGTATTATCAGGTGTGGATAGCTGAAGGAGATGAGAAGAAGACCATGATAGTAACAAGGTATGGTAGTTTTGAATTCTTTGTTATGCCATTCAGGTTGTGCAAAGCTCCTGCTACGTTTTTCACTTTAATGAATGATGTCCTACGACCATACTTCGATTCGTTCATAGTAGTGTACTTGGACGATATAGTGGTGTATAGTGACAACATGGAGGATCATAAGAAGCACTTGGTGATGGTGTTTTAGGAATTGAGGGAAAATTAGTTGTACTTGAAGAAGTCTAAGTGTGTGTTCGCTTAGACCGAATTCCGTTCCTTGGACATATAGTTGGTCAAGGGTACATACGGATGGAGCCGAGTAGAGTCGAGGCGATCAAGGACTGGGTTGAACTAAAGAATGTCCATGAGATGAGGGTGTTTTTGGGCATGACCAAATACCAACGGAAGTTTGTAGAGGGGTACTCCAAGGTAAAATCATCACTGACATACCTATTGAAGAAAGACAAGAGATGGAGTTGGATGAATAAATGTCGAGAGGCATTTGATGACTTGAAGAGGAGGATGGTTACAACACCGATATTGAAGTTACCTAACTTCAAGAGATCGTTTGAGGTACGCACAGATGCTTCTGATTTTACCATAGGAGGGGTTCTTATGTAGGATGGGCATCCGGTGGCGTACGAGAGTCGGAAGTTGCAAGATAAAGAGCAAAGGTATCTGGTCCATGAGAAGGAGATGACTACAATCATTCACTATCTTTATGTGTGGAGGCATTACCTGATTAGGAAGTCATTTGTTTTCAAGACTAACAACGTTACGGCAAGTTATTTTGCATCACAACCGAAGCTTTCTGAGAAGCAAGCTCGTTGGCAGGACTTCTTGGCAGAACTTGACATGACTATCGAGTATAGACCGAGAAGATACAATGCGGTAGAATATGCCCTTAGTAGGAAGGGACAACTTGCAACATTGGAAGGAGAAGACCAAGCAACAAGGAGTAGGAGTTGAGTTAAGATGTCAGAAGAGATGCAGAATAAGCTCAAGGAAAGTGTTGAGACCGATAATCAGGCGCAGAATATAGTGAAGCAGATAAAGGAGGGGAAGACATGAAAGTTCTTTCTCTGAGATGGATTCTTATTCTTTGGGAACCGACTATATGTTCCAAAGTCATCTGGACTCAGGAGGCACCTTTTGAAGGATTTCCACAACTCACCATGGGTTGGCCACCTAGGGCAGCGTCGTTCTTTGGCATTGTTGGAGAGAGGATTATTTTGGGAAAAGATGTGGGAGGATGTAGAGGAGTATGTACATACATGCATCATTTGTCAGTGGGACAAATCAGATAATCAGAGGCAAGGAGGTCCTGGGAGACCATGGATGAGTGTCTCAATGGACTTCATCACTCAGTTGCCACAGGTATAAGTGTATAATTATATTATGGTTGTGGTCGATCGTTTTTCCATGTATGTTGTCTTTGCTCCAACAAAGATGCCTTGTGGAGCCGAGCAGACTGCGCAGTTGTTCTTTAAAACAATAGTAAAGTATTGGGGGATGCCATTAAGCATCATGTCAAATTGAGATCTGCGACTTACAGGCATATTTTTGACCACATTGTTCAAGTTAGTCGGGACAGAATTGTTGATGAGTTCGAGTTAACATTTGTAGACAGATGGACAGACCGAGAGGATCAATGCATTGCTGGAGGATTACTTGAGATATTATGTGACGGCTGATTATAAGAATTGGCTGGAACTCTTGGATATTGCTTAGTTCAGCTACAACATTCAATAGAGTTCTACGATGGGGTACAGTCCATTTGAGTTATTGAATAGACAGATGGCAGTCACACTGCATACCATAGTGACAGGAGGTTTTTTTAGAAGTCCTCATGTGAAGAAACTCATGAAGGCTTGGGATAAGACCTTGGAGTTGGCACGGTTGTGCTAGCACGAAGCTACAAGGAGAATGAAGAAATGGCATACAGAGGAAAACAGGATGTACACTTCAGTGTGGGAGATATGGTGTTTCTTAGGATTACTGGGGATCAGTTTCAGCCACCTAATGGGACTGCGAGTAAACTGACACGGAAGTATGAGGGATCTTTCCGAGTGAAGAAGATAGTGGGAGAAGTTGCTTATGAGCTGGAGCTTCCACACCATATGCACATGAAGCATCCAATTTTTCACATGAGTCAGTTGAAAATATGTAGACTTGATGCTGATCATCCAGAGAGAGTTGAACTTCCAAGAGGACCAGCCAAGATTATGGACAAGGCAGATTTAGAGTTGGAGAAGATTCTGAGCTTTAGAACTACAGGGATTGGTTATCACATGAAATGGGAATTTCTTGTTAGATGGAAGAATGCACTGGAGGACTCACTTTGGAGATGGAAAAAGAAGATTGAGAAGTATGATAGGAAACTGCTGAGGAGATCAGGATTGTCGAGGGCGATAATGATTTCGGGTGTGGGGGGGATGTAATGCCCTGCAGCTTGCAAGTCACCTGGGCGTGCCCACCCACCAAACAAAGTGATGAAATGCATGAGCTAAAGGTGACCGAGGGCAAGACAAGTGTTGTGCACGAGTTGGTTGCCTTGTTTATATATATGGGAAAGCTGACAACTTGCACTGTGGGTTGACCGAGCAAAGTCGGCAAATGGGTGAGACGAGGTGGTGCGGTCCCGTGCCATGGGTGGGCCGACCTGCACTTCAGGTAGGATTTGCAAAAATACACATCAGTTGGGAGGACGAATGGAGGGCCGGTCGGGTGGCACGACCTCCACTGGCCATCGTATAACTATGGAGGGTGAGCCTTGGCAAAGGCAACACATTCGGACATCGCTCATCAAGCGAAAGGTGCGAAGGAAGGTGTAACGGAGTTGTACCGAGGCACAGGTCTATGCGCCTGCTCACAGGGCAAGGCTACATGAAGCTTTGGGCATGATTTTGGTGATCGGTTGAGGTGTGGGTGGAGGGCGCACGAAGGTGCCCGACCACCGTTCGAGGGCGACCGCGGGTGGAGGGCATGTGTGGGTGCCCACTAGCCGAACGTTACATGGGTTTGTTTGTAAGTTGGGTGAGGGTCATGCACGGGTACGCCCACCTAAACTCGGAAAAGTCTTGTGTGTTGAAACGAAGGGTGAGACTACCGTGCAGGTGTGCACGAGGTGGGTGCCCGATGTGGATATAACACCCATGGAGCCTAGCTCCCGGTCAATTGTAAAACTCTTCACATATATAATAAAATATTCTTATTGGATATGAATGTATTCCTTTTGTTGTTTTATGGATGTTGAATTCGATATTATAATGTTAATGGATTCTGCACATTAATGTTATGTTATTCATGAATAAAGATGAACGTTAAGGCATAGTTCATAAAGTAACTTAACAATGGAATATGTTAACTACTTAGGCAGTGCCGCACCCCGGCCAATTAACGAAAAAATAATTAGGGGCGTGACAATAGGGATCCTAATTACTGGTTTGGAACGTTTACCAACACCTACGAGTTTTGGTGTAACGGAAAACCTCTTCACATAGTGCACACAGAGAGCCCTTCCACTTCACTCTTCAACCAATTTCTTCTACTCAATGGGTCATAAATGTAACATATTGTGATTTTTAAACTCCAACTATATATCTGTGGCATCTGTCCCCATATAATTTTGGCTAGTTCGATGGAGCGTGGTCGGATTGGGAGATAGTTATAATCTGTCCAAATAAAAGTTCTTTATCCTCCAACGGGAACCCTTTGATACAGTTCTTATAATCATCCCACGGTTTAATTTGTAACAATATCTAAATAATTTAATTATTATATATATGACCTAGATCTACAAAACCTTGACCACCACTTCGAATGGTTAAATGATGCTTCCCATTTAAATTTAAACATGTTGCATATATTTTAATAAAGAATTAAATTCAAGTTATATAATATGATGATTTCTAGGTCCCACTTACACCATAACATAATTGGCGTTTACGTAATTAACATAATTTACTTAAATTAAATAAAATTTATTGTTAATTTTATTTGCTATATAATTTTAAAATGCATTAAAATTATTTATTTTTATATATATTTTAATTTATTTTTTACCTTAATTAAATGTATTTTTAGACCAATGTTGTTATTATTTAAAGTATAGACTTCTATTAAATTTATAATCAATATATATTTGTAATGGTTTCGGTGTTTATTATCAATATAAAATATACAATATATTGGTTTATTATTTAGGGATTTTTTTGGTAATTTTTTCTTTTATATAGTGATCATGACTTATATTTATTAAGTGGAAATAGTGTATCAAACCTTAAGAAGATAAAACTTTATTGGAAAAATATTAAGAGAGCTTCAAAATCATCAAAATCTAATATAATCCATTGTGAAAACCCCCAATACTTAATTCAAAAGAGTGAAAGGAACTCTACTTGAATGGTTCATGAGGGTCAATACTTGCTAAGGTTTTGCAAATGGGGTAGCAAGCTAAGTGGGCTTGACTATGAGGAAACTCCATAGTTAATTGTGCTTGAGCGAGAGACGATCTGGGATGGATGACTTCCCAGGAAGTCCTGGTTACCGAGTGCAAGCCCCAGATGTGATGATTGACGCTATGTGATTCATTTCACTAGTTTCAATCCCACGTCTTCACCCTTGTGAGCATCACTCGATGCAATGAGTGCTAAGTGGACTCAAAAATCATGACAAATTAGTCAGTTACGACTACTTCTCATGGAAATGGTCATAGATGAATGACTTACTTAATGCAGCTAAATCCCAAAAAATGATATATAATCTCTCATGGAAATGGTCATAGATGAATGACTTACTTAATGTAGTTGAATCCCCAAAATTAATATATAATATAATACATTGCGAAAACCCCCAATACTAAAATCATCATATTGTTATTAATGTTATTTAATAAAATAATAAGTTATGATTTTTTATTTAAATTTTTATTTTTTTTTAAATTGTGAATTAAGGCATTTATATTGGTCAAAAAAAGATTTATGTGGCTTTACAAAAGTTTTCATAAATACCGTAGGTCCCTTCCCAAACCACATCAATCTAGTCAAAATACATAAATTGGCTTGTTTACCAATCCCATAAGTCTGCAAAGAGGCACTATACATATAAGCACCAAAATTATCATTATCCATGGCCTTATCACTAACAACAAATAGCCCACGAAATGTAAAACCAAAGACAAAATCACATCTCATAAACCAAAATATAGGACCATAGACTACAAACAAAATTAAAAATGATGCCTTCCACGAAACACGTCTCACTGGAGCTAGGACATTTTGTTGGAAAATGTAACTAGTTTTGGTCTTCATAATTGTCAATGTATTCAAATCATTATGTATATTTTATTTTAAAAAGAAAAAAAGAAAGACAAATATTATTTCTAGTATGATTTCATGCCCCATTTTGATGATTATCTAGGTGATACATGTTCTTCAGGCTTGTATGGTTTTTCACGTCAAAAGAATATTTTTCTTGAGTAAAAAGAGTATTTATCATTTATATAAGACCCTTTCAGGCAAGTTGTAAGATGTAAAAGATATTGATTTTGAGCCTAGAAAGTCATGGAAGCCTCCAAGCACAAGTCGGCCTAGGAAATGACAAGTTGGCCTAAAAGAACAAATTTAAACCCCCCATATGTGTATAAATAAAAGTAGCATAGGAATCAATTCATCACCAATTTTATCTCTCCTATCAACAAGTTCCAGGAGGTCAAATTGCAAATCCAAGTTGTATGAGAGCCGAATACTCTATTTTGATCTAGTTTGACTTTGGAGACCTAGACTTGGTTGATGGAAGTCTTCTTAAAATGTTGAAACATGCCACAATTAGGATTTCTATAGATGCTACAAGCATGAAGTTGTAGGTCAAAGCTACGGGTCGAAGTTGAAGCATGAAGTTGGTTAAGACATAATTGATTCTTATTTGGTTGCACTGACCTCGACCTAGGAGGGCTTATTGGAGGGCCAACTTGGTGCTTGGGGGAGGACTTGGTCTTTGGTTTGGGTCTTGGTTTTCTCATTTGAAGAAGATTTTACAATAAGAGGAGGGCTTATTGGAAATCATTTGTAGAAGGACACAAGGAAAGAAGAAGAATACTGTAACAACCCTAAAATACGGATATCTAATTAACTTATTAACATTAAATTTAAACGCTTACCTGAGCTAACTTGTGGTAGAAATAGGCTTACCACAACAGGGTTTTGGGGATGACTCTCCTCCCAACCGTAGGCTCAATTGCGCAGGATTCTACTAGAACTGGCCACCCCCGAGCCCTCAATCAACGACTACTTCCAATATTCCTAAGTCTTAGTATACCATTCTCCCAAGAGAATGAAAGATAGAACCTCGGAATGGTGGAACCCCTCCCATCCTCCTCACCATTCATTAAATAGAACAAAACATTGGAAGGGGAACCACATGCACACCCTCCATGTGGTTGCATGCTGCTTTTT
>APFE031317408.1:70364-83352 GCA_000404065.3 Pinus taeda | reverse complement strand
GTTTTCACACCCTGGGGATGTCTGATGGGCTTTTGGAGGTTCGCAGTCTGACCCATTGCTGCGCACACTTGTTAGTCCTTCGCAACTTGTGTTGTTGTTCCCACACAGCCCTACTTGTGGTGTGACCCATATAATACCCAAGTTCCCTGCTAATTAACCGATTACTTAATTTGTGTGTGTAAGATTTATGGTTATTATAGCATATTCAGCAATCATATCATTGTGCCCAATACATAAACTAATACAAACATAAAGAAGATAATGCACAACAAATATACAGAAATAAGAATCAATCTTCTCTTTATTAATCTTCAATCCCGATTACAAACTTGACATTGCCCTGCGCACTTAGTTGCAAGGATCCGCGCACTCTGCTCCAAACTCTACTAGGCATTTGCACACTAAGCTACAGAGCCTCTTCCTACTACTATGACCCAATACACTTAGAATCCTACTCTAGGCTCCAACCATTCCTCCTCTACTCATTTTATCTTCTCCTCTCTTTTCAACTTAGAGCCTCACTCTATTTATACAATCCCGTGGTCCATGGACCATGGGTAGGCCAACATGGCTTTACATTACATTTCATTCCATTCCCAACACTGTGATATGGAGCGAGGCACTAGAATCAAGGTACCACACACTCCTCATAATAGTGTTGGCCATGCATGCTATCAGGATGAATTATAATTCGAATTGTGAAGCCAGTGCTTCACCTCCTGCTCCTCTTAAAGGCTCCTTGTTAGACTTATTATGCATATATTTTGTTGCATAGTGCCTGTATTTGTGGCAGTCGAAGCATTTTATGTTTCTCAAGTCTTTCTTCCTGCCATTATTTTGGCTAGATTCAAGTTTGATTTTGGTCTTCTTGCCTTTTCCATTCTTCCCCTTTCCAACCAATGAGATATTTTATTCATCCTCTGCTCTGGATGATGTTGCATCTTTTGTATTTCTCCTTAACCATTCTTGAACCAAATCGGACCACATTCTTTCCCAATTCGGTAGTTTTACTGTTCCATTCATAGGGTCTTGATAGTTGTGCCAGGATTTTGGAATGCCTAGAAGAGCTATGCTCACCAATTTATCCTCTACAAAATTCACCCCAACCCCTCCAAGCTCATCACACACTTGAGTAAATATGGAGAGATATTGTCGGATGATATCATTATTTTGCATCTAATGTTTCGAAGTTTATCTTTCAGGGCCAATTTTCTATAGTCGCTATTATTTTCGAATATCTCAGTCAATGTCTTCCACATAGCAAATGTCATCTCTTTTCCATAGGGATTTGAGACCACAAAGTCTCTCACAGCTTCAAGAAGAATTTTCCTAGCCTTTGCAACATCCTTCTTCCATTGGGCTAATTTTTGTGCATCAAACTGCTAGGGTTTTGCAATGTTAGTTTTAACATATTCTAACGCACCATTATCATCAAACATTGTTTCCATTTGATCCTTCCAAACTATGAAATTTGATCTACCCTCTAGGTAATCCTTCAATCTCATTCTGTTGAAAGACATTCTCCCGATCCTCATGAAAAATTGTTGCACTGAAGCTACAAATTTGAAATTCCTGAGAGACAAGTTCAAAATATTGGTTCTAATGTAATTTTAGGGCTCTGATACCATGTATAAATTTGATATAAATTACAACAGCTCAAGATTTTGAACTGAAAAACAAGAGACACAATTCTACTCTATTAATACGTGGAATGGAAATCACAATTTAGAACAACATGCATAGACATGCAATAAGCAAAACCACAAGTACACAATGATATCTAGGGAAACCCAATTGGGAAAAACCCCTCAATCCTCTTTACATTAATCAGTTGAATGTAGAAACTATTACAATTTCTTACTCCGACTCTAAGCACAACTTGCAAAAGAATATTGTTATCTTCGTTGAATGAGAGACTCTAGAAAACTCTTAGAAAATTATCTTCTTATATAGTCTCCTATTTCCTTGTGCAATTCTTGAGGAAATTAGCTCCTAAAATATAGGAATTTCCTCCTATTTTCTTGTGAAATTCCCAAGGATTTATCTCTTGATTGCATGCAACAACTATAAACTCAAAGTAGTATACAACTCATGTTACATTGGCCTTGTCTCTTCCACTTCAGCTGAGCAATTCAAATTTCGTGCATGAATTTTCTATTTTGGTCTGATTGATCAATTAACTGACAAATATATGAGTTAGATTGTTGTCACACTGTACAATTGACCTTCAACAAACTCTATGAATAGTCAGAGGTCAGTTAACTGAATACAACTAAAAATAACTGAACTTGATTGCTAAAATTTAGCAATCAACACATGCATAACTGAACTCCAAGCCCCTAACTTGAATTTACTGAGCAAACTGAGTGAAAAGAGCCATGTCACACTGGTTAACTGCCTCCAAGTTGTCCTCCTGATGCAGAAATTCGATTTCCTCAATTTGACTAAGGCTAAAGTCAAATTGAGCCTTTCTTGATACATTTTTAACAATAGATTTACTCTTCCATCCTTTTCATAGGCTCCTATGTGCTATGTTATTGCAAAAAACCCTTCTCACTTAGATATATGTATCGCTAATATAATTTCCTTGCTCTAATACCACATTGATGCAGGAAATTTTAGTTTCAGAGGTATTCATCAACAAGATCTACTCAAAAAACAATGTCTCTCTCTCTTTGATGCAATTTTTTTTAGTTTTCCTACAAAATTCACTCACATAACATATTATCTAATAAACATATGGTAAAACACCATATTATTACTCACATAAAATCCTACCCAACTCTATTATCCAATTGTATTTAAACAACACACCCATTTAGAGACTCAATATCATATTAATTCCAATCATAGGGAAATATATCTAATGAATAATACAATCAATTAGAAAGACCCCTACTCTAGTCAAAATACACTTTTTACCTAGAAAGTTGGATGTTCCTACATCACTATTACCTTTGAAATTATGTTTCTATGGTATTAGATCTAGCACTCCATTCTACCTTCTTATTCTATTTCTTAGCCCATCCAAGTTTAGTGCTTGAATTTGGATATGATAGGTTCATATTTATGGTTCATTTTTGGCTCTCTATTCCTATTGTTTACATCATGATTCTAACAATTTTATCTCTCTTGATCTGCTTTAGTCTAAGTGTTGAAACTTTACTCTTATACCACTTTGTAACACACCCATACCCTTAATTGTATGATTAAGGTTGTAGGGTAGACAAAACCAACTTCCTAAGTCACCTTAAAGAAGTGGGTTTATAAAAAATACTCTTCCTTCAATCACCTAAAAACTCTTTTCCCATACCACCATCTTCTTCTACTCATCAAGAGCTTTATAATGATATGGATTTCGCCCAATTTTGAGTTCTAAATATAAGGTTATGCCCATTGATATTTTGTTCCTCCAAGAGCCACATCAATAATCTATACAATTTCCATGTGGAAAATATGTGGTATTTCATTTCCCATGTGTCATTGAAATATAATGCCATGTCACAAACATGTGGCAACCCTTTCCACATCAACTGCCATTCAACATGCCACATCAAGATCCTTATCATGTTCCAACATTTTCAGGAGGAATTTTTATCACTAAGCCCCGACCTCCCGATAGCTAACACGAAATCTCCCAATACACCACAATCATTAGAAAATATTTTTTCTCAAAATTTAACATATATGTAGGCATCCATCAGTATTGGGGAATTGAGTGATGTCATGCACATTATGCTTTCTTGATATCCTAATACACAGCCTCTTGATATTTTATAAACCAAAAAATATGTATACCATTACAACTCCACTTCCTTGTTAGTTAACACTCCATCTTATTGGTTACCAAAACCCTCATCCCACCAGTGAAACACATAATATGCTCTCAACCCTTTTCCTGACTCGATCAATAGATGAAGACTAATGAGTATAATCACAATACCCAACGGACTTGTTGGGATTTGTTAGTATCGATAATTTATGTGATATTGTGCACACCATGACCTCCAAATATCCAATAGCCTAATGTCATGAGATCTGCAACACCTCACTCGACTACCACTTAGCCACCACCTTAGCATCACTACACACTTCAATCCATGCCAACTTGCAATATCAACACCATGTTAGCATTCCACATTATCAATGACCTATCCCCATCCCACATCATAATGACACATCAACACCACATTAATAATCCATATTATTACCATGTCACCTAGACCTATGTCGTTTGACACCATCATGATACATCTATGGAAAATTTTAAAGGTTAAACTTTGTAGTTGGGCTAATTTTTCATGCTTTTTCCACAAATAAGATTTGTCAATTTATACTTTTTCTAAAAATGTTTAGCTAAAACTTTATATAATAAAATTATTTACCTTAAAAATATCCAAAATTTTATAGATATTATAAAAAGTCATTATAAATTTGAATATTTTATAAACAAATTGCAAGACATTTTATTTCATATCATGGACTAGTAATATTCAACAAGTTTTATACACTTTAAGATAAACTTCCATCCATAAAAAATTCCTTGGACACATCACCGTTCTACACACTAGGCCATTGAGTCATTGGGTCCCCAAGATACACAATGTAGATTGGATTTGTTTGGGTTTGACTCAATTGACAAGCTATCAACTGATGCTTCAATCTATATTAGCTAATATCCATATCAAGTCTCGTCAATATTATATATTTTCACCACGAATGTTTGATGTGATGCTTAACACTTGACATCCAATATGTCGAAATTACAATCGCTGATAGTTGATATTTCAATAACCGTTGTTGATAATCTATACCAGTGGATAAATGTGTCATGATCCATTTGTATATGGGGTGAAAGGCCTATTATTTTAATCGTTAGAGTTTGATATATTAATACCTAAAACTCATGTTCTTGGTCTCGTCGATTGACATCAATGAACCTTCCATCTCTGTCAATCGATAGAAAATATGTTAATAACAAGTATTTTCTCTGTAGTCATCATCATGATCTCCTAAAATCCAATAGCCAAAAGGGTGATACCTAATAGCCTGAGGCTCAATATCCCCTTTTTGCTAGGCTCCTAGTCATGAATCCTATTTCCCATGTGATGAACGATTAATGTTAAGGACATCCAATCCCAAATTTCCAAAATATTTGAAACCAGAGGGATCAACCCCTAAATTTTCTATACTAACATAATGCAGGCTTACAGAGGGAGTTTCTCCACCTGTCTCTGAGGACTAAAAGGAACTTTGAAAAGAACATGAGCTAGCTAGAAGATTCCAAAACTATAGAGGTCTTCACCAACTACAAAGGAATCCTAGATTCTCCATTTTTCAACCACTTACCAGACCTTCTTTCGAGAAGCAAAAAAGGTCATTATGCATAGTTTGCCTCATATGAAGCCTTGAGGGCCTTCTCTTCCAAACCAAGGAAACATTCTAGCTATTTAATAGTTGAAAAGTATATATTTAGCAATTTTATTCTTTAAACAAAAATATTATGACATCTTTGAAATTTGGTAGCTCCAATTTGTATAAATTTGGATTCTAAGAAAAGACATACACATTTTAACCGCAATCCAAAAATCCCTATACATCATAATCCTAAAAAGCTTGTATTAGAATATTGCAAAAGAAGGAAGCTTGGTTGTTCATCTTCTGGTACTCCCGTGAAAAAGGATTTAACCATCCCTGAGATTGAGTGTATTGAAGTCCAAACTGAATGAAATCCAACAACCCCTTATAAAATCCTTGTAGGACCTTCTTTAAAGGATTATATCTCGTTATTTAATATATATGTTTCTTGTTTCTCTTAGTCAAATCTTGGGCAAGCTTCTACCATTTTGAAAGTAGTTTCTCCTAAAGGAAAAAAAATAATCATTAGAAAAATATGCTCCCAGGGTAAATCCTTAGGTAATTTCCAAGTACTAACCATTAATATTTCCTAGAAGTTTACATGACTTTTTTACCATTATGATTAACAACTTCCTAAATTAATTTGGAAATTGAGATCATTTCTAAAGAACACATCCTTGCATTCCAAGACTACACAAACAATATTAGGGTGGAAGATGATGATGTGTTTATGAGGATATTCATGTAAATCCTTGAAGGTGATGTTAGGAAATGGTTTCATAATCTACCTGAGAATTCACTTGATTCTTACTCTAGACTAGAAGATGCTTTCCTCAACCAATGGAGAGAGAAGAAAGACCATTAGTATTACTTAACCAAGTTCTCTTCCCTTTAAAATAAAAGCAATGATTCAAAAGCTAACTTTGATAAGCGATTTAAAAAATGTTATAACAGATTCTCTAGTGATATAAAACCCTCCAAGATATAACATGCTTCTTCGTTTGATCTTGACTTTGCTATGATGTTGCGTGAATAAATATTAGCTTCATTAATCAACATTCAAAACAGTGATTTGGATATCAAAGGGAATAGGGAAACGTCTAGGAAAATTAAACTTAAGGAGATTGAAAAGATAAGAAAAAGAAAGTAGATGAAGACCTTGCTGAAACTTCTACATCTAAAAACTCATAAGAGTAAAAAATTGAAGAAATAGATAAGATTATTAAATCCATATCAAACAAAATTCAAAAACTTGAGATCGGTAATAAAGTTATAAGATAAACCCAACAAATGGTGTACCACAACAAACTTTCCATCTAAGCAATGTTGGACCAAGGAACCCAAAAATAAATCCAAGCCCTTATTGAAGACCATTCAATCCACAAATTCTTGAGAGAGATACCCTCCTCTTCAACTTCCTTTGAGAAATAATGCAAACACAGTGGAGGAATATGACGATGAAACTACAAGTCAGGAATTATGTGTTGATGAAAATTAATATCATGAGGTAATTTGGTTAGAGGATGAATGTGCTTAATCTTATAATAACAAGTATGAATTTGGATAGAGTAAAAAAAAAACAAATAAGAACATTAATTGTGCATATAGTATTGATCATTGGCCTTGCAATACCAATATTTTGTTGATGCCATAAAGGCAAAAATACAAAATAAATACCACTTGAGACCACAAACTAATGTTAAACAAAGAATATTAATCTAGCCTTATAAAGATAAAGGATAGATCCAAAGGACATAAATCATAATCAATAGAAAACCATTAATAAAAGGGTTACTAAAAATAAATATATTGAAGTGGTAGTTGTTGTACAATCTAGTTCTTTATATTTGTTTCATAATTTGAATAAAATCAAGATTCCAATCCCTCTAAATGGAATTGTTAAAACACCAACTTTCAAAAATGATGTTGATAAATTTGTTGCAAAACCCATAATCATGGATCAACCAAATGCTATTATAGTCAATAATGCAATAAATATCTAAGATGATTAGCCAAGAGTTCATGTGGGAACATTTTTAGAGAAGAAAAGAAAAAAATCCTTCTTCCTATGTGAACATTAAAATCCATTATCTTCATAATTTCAAGTTGGATTCAACGGCATCACACAAACCTATGCCTAAGGAGGTCACGAAAAATTTGGTTTTAGACATATTGAGAAAATACTATACTACTTTGATTCTTGAAAATTTGCGTTTTTGGGTGTGATTAAGGACTTAGTGGTAGTCCCGATTCAAGTCTCTCTTAGGAGCATCATGGTGGGTATTATTACAGATGATATCTGTTATGACAATAGCTCACAAAAAGATAGAAAATATAGATCAACGACTTAGAAATTAGCCTCTTCGAGGGGGAAACCTCATTTACATTACACAAATGAACAATTATTGGATGATACAAATGAAAAAACCTCGTTTCTATATATATGAGTCTAAGGGGTCACAATATAATCAAAGTCGACATAACAATAATGGGCTTCTATGGGGCACAATAATAACAATAAGGGGACAATAGGGGCACAACAATAAAAATGAGGGTTACAATGAAGTAATGAGGGAATCACTAGTACTATAGGGACCTAACATGCCCCTCTCCTTCAAAAAAGTGTTCTCCTCAATGCTTGAGTGGTTATGGTTGCTTCTGTATAAAATTCCCATCCTCCCATGTGGAATCTTCAACTGGTAAGTTCTTCCACCTAATGAGATACTCTGAAATTGATTGATTTCATAGCTTTTGAGTTCTTGTTTCTGTGACTGCTTCAGGTTCCAATATGATTTTTCCTTCCTCATCAAGTTCTGGAAATATTGTTTGAACTAGGATCTTGTCATCTATAAACTTATTTAAGCATGAAACGTCAAAAGCTGGGTGCACTCAGGAAGCTGCAGAAAGCTCCAATTTGTATGCCATAGTACCTATCTTTTGCAACACTTTGTATGGACCATAATACTTTGGCAATAATTTATTATCCTTCTTAGCTTTCTTTAGGGGCATTTGTTTATATTGTTGTAGTTGTAGGGATTCCCAATCACCTACATCAAAACTTCTTTCTTTTTTATGTTGATCTGCCTGTTGTTCCATTCTATTCTGTGCCAAAGTGAGGTTATCCTTTAAGAATTGGAGAACTTGTTGTTGATGCTCAATGTAATATTCCATTGCTTGAACCTTAGAATTTTCTCTTAAATATGATGTGATGGATGGTGGATGATATCCATAAAGTGCCATAAATGGGGTCATTTTTGTTTCAATATGGAAGGAAGTGTTATACCACCATTCAGCCAGAGGAAACCATTTGAACCATTGTGTCTATTTATTAGATACAAAGCAACGAAGATATCCTTCAAAACATCTATCTACTATATTGGTTTTCCCATCAGATTGAGGATGATAAGATGAGCTATGAGCTAACTGAGTACCAAGACAAGAAAATAATTATGTCCAAAAATTTCCAGTGAAAATGGGATCTTTGTCGCTTACAATAATGTTTGGGTTTCCATGTAGCTTTTGAATTGTTTTCATAAATGCAGTAGAAACAATGTTTGCTTTAAATGGATGAGATAATGCACAAAAGTATGCATACTTGGTAATTCTGTCAACTACCACCATGATGATACTCTTTCCTTTGGACTTGAGTAAACCTATGATAAAATCCACTGAAACCTCCTCCCAACATTGGCTTGGAATGGATAAAGGTTGTAATAGACATGGGGTCTTAATTATTTCAACTTTATTTTGTTCGAGAACTAAACATTTCGCCACAAACTTTTGAATATATGATTTAAGGCCATCCTAAAAAAGTTCCTTCTTAACCCTGTGGTAAGTTCTTAGAAATCCTAAGTGCCCTCCTAAGGCAGAGGTGTGCAATTCCACAAGAATATTTTGTTTGAATTGGGAATTCTTACATAGGTATAAGCGATCTTTGTACCATAATGAATCATTTTTCCAGCTAAATGTATCGGATGTACTAGGATCTTGTTGTAACTTTTGCATGAGTTCCCACACTTCTTAGTCATTCTTCCATTCATCCCTTGCTTCGTTTATCCAATCTAGTTGGATAATATAAATGGCACGAAGAAGCTTCTACATCCTCACCCTTTCTTGAGAGTGCATCTGCCACAACATTTTGCTTCCTTTCTCTATAGATGATTTCAAAGTCATAACCCAACATCTTTGTGACTCATTTTTGTTGCTCTTGATATGAAGATAATCTTTGTTCTAAAAACTATTTAAGACTATCATAATCCATGTTTACCTTGAAGTGTCTTCCCATTAGGTAGGGTCGTCATTTATTAAGTGCATGCAGTATTACTAACATTTCCTTCTCATGAATAGTTTTGTGTAAATACTTTGCTTTGATTGGATGGATTTCGAAAGAAATGGGTCTTTTTTCTTGCATTAAAACAACACAAATTCCATTTCCTGAGGCATCACATTCCACAATAAATGTTTTTGTGAAGTCTAGCGTAGCTAAGACTAGTTCTTGGCACGTTGCCTCTTTAATATGTTCAAAGGCCTTCATTGCTTCTAGAGTCCACGAAAATGCATCTTTCTTCAATAATGTTGTTATAGGTTCTGCTATTCTCACATAATTCTTAACAAACTTGTGATAATACTCTGTCAATCTGAGAAATCCTCACAAATGCTTTATGGAGGTAGGATTTTCCATTCCTTAATGGTTTTAATTTTTCTAGGGTCTACCTTAACACCTTCATGGGATACAGTATGACCCAAATATTCCACCTCTTGTACTCCAAAGAAACATTTGGATCTTTTTGCATATAATTGTTTATCCTCCAATAGTTTGAGCACCCTGTCAACATGTTGAACATGATTCTTCCAATACTTATTGTAGATTAGTATATCATCAAAAAATACTAACAAAAATTTTCTAAGGAAGGGTTTGAAAATGGAATTCATCAAACCTTGAAATGTATAATGTGCATTGGTAAGGTCAAAAGGCATGACCAAAAATTCATGATGACTCTCATGAGTTCTAAATGTTGTTTTCAGAATTTATTCAGTCTTTATTCTAATTTGATGATATCCTGAACGAAGATCCAACTTGGTGAAGTAAATTAATCCATGCAATTCATCCAATAATTCATCAATAACAGGAACGGGAAATTCATCTTTAATAGTGAGCTTGTTGAGCTCCCTATAATCCAAACACATGTGCCATGATCAATAATTCTTGTGAACCAATACTACTAGAACAGAGAAAGAACCTTGACTAGGTTGAATTATACCAGCCTCTAGCATTTCTTCAACCATACGTTCAATTTCGCTCTTTTGGGCATAGAGATATCTGTGAGGTTTGATGTTTGGAGGAACACTTCCTGGAATCAAATAAATAACATGTTCATGATCACAAATAGGTGGGAGGCCTTTGGGAGACTCAAATACCTTGGAATGATTGTCCAAGAATTTTTGGAGATCTGGAGAAATAGATGATTTCGATGTGGGAACCTCTAGCGAACATAATTGTGAAATTATGCCTCGTTGTTCTTTCATTAGAAGCTTTCTCATTTTCTTAAAGCTGATTATCTTTCATTGTTTCCCTATGATATCCCTTAATTCAACTTCCTTTCCTTCTGAAGAAAATTTCATGAAAATTTCTTGAAACTAAAAGCTATTGTACCCAAGGATTGTATCCATTCAACTCCTAGTACAACATCAACACCACCCATTGGAATGGAAACCATTGGGCTATTCAATACATATTATCCCATGGATAGCTTGATATTATGGAACTTTCTAGAGAAATTTATGGTTCTTCCACATGCAACCATCACTTGACACTCTGGTGCTGGATATAGGAAGCAATTCAATTCCTTTGCTATCTTACAATGAATAAAATTATGGGTATTGCTTGAATCAATCAACAGTATTACCTTTTTCTTCTTGATATGTCCTTCTAACTTGATAGTTTGAGGAGTGATAATTTCGTCCAATGTATTACAAGATATGGTCGGACTCATTTATTCTTTCTCTAGGGTTTTTTTCTTGTTGTATATCCTCTTCTTTTGACATTTCTTGTTCCTTTTCTTCCTCCTCTTCACAATCTATGTAAAATAATTTCTTCTCAGCACCCTTATGACCTTCAGTGTATTTGCTATCACAAATGTAACAAAGCTATTTTTCTCTTTTTCTCTTTTTTATTCCAATTGTTGTGGTGTCAACCTTGTAGGTTTTGGAAGGCTAAGGGCAACAACACTTCCATATTTATAATTGTGAGTGGTAGGCTTCCTTGTTGCCATAATTTTTCTTTCCATTTTTCTTGCCAACCTGAATGCCTTATCCAATGAACCAGGTTCCCAAAGGCGAACCTCATGTTGGATGTTATCCTTTAAAGTCACTATGAACACATCAATCCTATGCTCCTCTGGAATATATTTTACCTTTATATTCAATTTTTGGCATTCCTCAATGTGCTCCACAATTGAACCCTCTTGTTTGAGATTTATCAATTGGCTAAAAAAAGTGTTTCTTTTTGTATCCTCATAATGGTGCTATCATTTCATCTGTAAAAATTTCCCAAGTAACGATTTGTTTACGAGAGCAAAGTCGTCGATACCATACAAACTGATTTGGTTCAAAATATAAAGTTGCAATGCATACCTTTTATGTGTTTTTCATGTTATGGAGATTGTTGAAAATGTAACAAGATGATGGAGCTTAGTGAAAAGAAGTCACCTTCACTAAGTGGGCCCGCAGGCTATTTTTGGCGCAAAGTCTATTTTTAGACTATGTATCATGGTCTATGAGTTGCAGGATGCTATTTGTGGATGATTGCTCAAGTTGGTAAAAATAGATGGACCTCTATTTTTAGACATATGGGCGGAGTCTATTTTTAGACTATGAGGCTAAAAATAGAACAGTCGAATATTATTAACTCTTAATAATATTTGGACTATAAACATTATCTTATTCTCTTGGAGCACTTTAGTTCAAGATACAGATGTGGCACATGCAACTGCCAGAAGGAAATATGTTTTTCTTATGGGTTACTTGAGCTATTGCATGAAGGACTTCAGTTAGAACTCAAGTGATTGAGTTTGGTGGAGTTGAAGGAGGAGTTGATGGAGTTGTGTTCAGTTTGACTTAGTTGAACTAGTTGTATTTAGTCTAACTAACAAATACACTAGTGATGAGTGATGTGAATTAGTTATTAATTAATTCACTAATTATTAACTCATGAATCAACTAAGGAATACATTAGTTAACTCAGTGCATGGACAGTTCAGTGGATACAAGTGTTAGAGGTGAGTGAAAGGGAAAGACAGCGGTCAGTTGTAACTATAGTTGTGCATGTGATTTGCAGAATCAGTGGATTGAGATTGCCAATGAGGATCGCATGGTATATCCAAGGGAAATACAAATTTGGATCATTCATTCTCATCTATTCTCATGCAGGATTGTGCAGTGGAGGCAAGCTACCAGCGGAGGAGGTTTGAACCTATGATTGATTCAGATCTGAGCTAGTTTGTGTGTAACAGGTGGAGATAGTACTAAGTACTTGCGAGGAGTATTGTACTATTTATTGTTACATGTTCTCAATCAATATAATATATAGATAGTTGAGGGGTTTTCAGCTGTATGCTTTCCCCAATACATA
>APFE031317408.1:4738-52331 GCA_000404065.3 Pinus taeda | reverse complement strand
CTCATGTATTATATTACAAGATTAAAACCTACACATAAAATGTCTCATAACCTTTGTAAAGTATTTATATTTAAATCTTTGTTTTTATGTACGCATTATTTTAAGAGAACTGAATGTGACTTAAGCTGAGTTAGAAATATTTCAACCTTCTCTTAAAAACTCTGGTATATAAATATATTTATAGATGTTATCTTCTCAATTGTGAAGATTTTAGTATCATCACAATGGAGCTTTCAAATTATTTTGATATTAAATTCATCTTTAGAGGTTATCTTTTATCATTTCTTAATATTTTCTTTATGTCCCAACAATTATTATCCTTAAAGAGAAGGAATATCTAAAAAAATGTATCTTTAGTGGGAAATGCAAATATCTTTTCTATATCTATAGGCACACTAGAAATGGAGTAGTGTCTAAAGTATTAGGTTTTTACCTAGTACATAAACATTCCCCCCCAAAAACAAACATACAAAAATAAATAAAAAATTAGAAGAGACATTTTTTTAGATTTTTTGTTTTTTAATGAGAGATGTGTATATCTCGACCAAAGCTATAGACACTCACTGGAACTAGATAAAATATCTGTGGTATCAGGACGACTCCTCCAAGACTATGAACACTTGCTAGCAGTAAAGCGACGTCATATTTGGAGAACTTATGACAAAAAAATATTTTCTAAAACCTCTTTTGAGTAAGTAAATATGAATTTAATTTCATCCCTTTAAAGATTATCACACATAAAAATATGCTACATCTTGACATTGAAGAAAGAATTTGAAGATAAAAATTATAAAATTTCTAAAAATTTAACATAAATAAAGTTCTAAATTGCTATACAACTTTAAATTGCATATATTTTATTTCATAGTATAACACCATTTTGTAATAACTTTCCACACAAGAATTTTATAATTGGTCATCCAAATGTAAAAAAAAAAAATCTTATAAAAATGAAATAAAATCATATAATTATGAAAATATATGCATTGAAGAATGTTACTTCATGATAACATTCTACATTAGCGTCAAACCCTATTTATAGTTTACATTTCTTTTTGTTCTAGGTAGGATATAGTAGGCTACGTAGAAAGTTGAACCTCTAACAAGAGGGAAAATGTTTGATACTTATTACTTTAATCAACATTAATATCTCTTATCATACCATATTAATTGATAAGACTTAAAAGGTTATATCAATTTTAGAAAGCATATGGCATGTATAAAGAGATTAATCCACACAAGATTTGATAACGATCAGATTTGTATAATCATTACTAAAATATTGACTCCATAATCAAATGGATAAAGAACCTAGTCTAGGGTTTTTGTCAACTCACATAGAGACACTATCTCTAATAGGAACCAGAGGTTATAACTATTTTCTTGATTCTTAATAAACTTTTGATAATGTCTTTTGGATTAATCATAGCATAAGTTGTTGGTCAACATTTCTAGCCATCTAATGTGGTTCATCCTCAAGACAAAGGTGCAAAATTCAATTCATCATAATGTTTAAATAACATAGATGCATCTGGTTTCAGAGTTAGCCATTAGGAAATAGATGTTAGGAACTAGTCGTTAGGAAATATTTGTTAGGAACTAGCCATTAAAAATTAGTTGTTGAATAAATTTAAATATTTATTAATTGTGTTTATCTTTATTTTTAATTAAATAATATTTGAATTCAAATAAATTAATAATAATTTAATTAGGAAATGACTTATTTGGTGAATGTATAAACATAATTAAAAAATAAGTTCATCTATTTGTTAACAAGTGTAAAAATTCAACTATTGACTTTTCAAATGTTATATTAAATATTGCAAATATTTGGTAATAGGAAGTCAAAGAGTATATGAGGTATATATGTATATATATATAATATATAATCATACTCATGATAATATGTATTGATATATGTATATGTATATGTATATGTATTGTATGTATAGTCTATATTCTAAATTATTATTATATTATATTAATATATAATATAATATATATATATAATATATATTGATATGTATGCTATGTCGATCTATGTATTGTATGATAATGATACAATTACTTATATATGTATACTATATATGTATAAAAATTGTGGGTATACAAGTATACATAGTACAATATACATAGAATACATACATTATATATATATACTATATATTATTAATTTTATATATTATTGAAATATTAATAATAATAGGTACAGTAAAATAAGAATACAATACACATTTACAAGAGAGAGATGTTGGATTCCAACTTCTACTTAACTTCCATCATCGTTCTCCTATGTTAGATTAATAGCATGTTTTTCAATTTTAGTGGCCTCTCTAAGCTTCCTGTGATGGAAGTGATTAACCCTAGTGATGGCTCGAGAATCCTCAATGCAGACATAGTGTTTGGATTTGACCGCATGTTCAGCTAAAGCTGAGGAATGGGAATGGTTGTGCTTAATATCTGTTGCATGTTCTTGGATTCTTTGGTTAATGGAGCAACTAGTTTCCCCAATGTAGGGAATCCCACATGATCATGGGATGGAGTAGACCCATTTTATGTCTTTAGGGTTTACAGGGTCTTTGACAAATCTAAGAGAATTTCTAATGGTATTAAGGGGTTTGAAGGTAGTAGAAATGTTATTCTTTTTTAGAATATGAGAAATCTTATCAGTGATCCACTGGATAAAGGGAAGTTGAACACTGGAGATTATATCATCTCGAGAATGTTTAACCCTTGATTCTTTACTAGCACTTTGAAAAGCTCTCATGCCATGTTGCCTGCTATAGCCATTATTTTCAAAAACTTTCAGAGGATGAGATTTTTCCTCCTCTAAGTGATTCTCATTAGAAATTCTTAAAGCACAGGTGGTAAGGGTGTTGAGAAACCCAAGTTTTTGTGCCAGAAAATTATGAGAACTAGCATGAAGATATTGTATTGTGTGTGTTTTTTTCCGAAAAACTTGGTGAGAAATGAAACCATCATTCATTCTAGAGAGGAGAATGTCAAGAAAAAGAAGACATCCATCTACCTCGATTTCCATTGTGAATTTGATGGAGTCATGTTGGGAATTAATATGGTTGAGAAACAAATTTAAATTTTCATGACCATGGGGCCAAACGACGCAAGTATCGTCAACAAACCTCTTCCATCGTTGGTCCCAAAATCTTCCATGAATAAGTTGGCAACTATATGGGAAAGAGGAAAACCCATCGCAACCCCACAAGTTTGTTCATATAACACACCCTAGAAGCTGAAAAAGGTATAGGTAAGGCATAGACCAACCAGTTTAGTTGTGTCATCATCATTAATCTAATTAATGACATCAATGGCTTCTTGTATAAGGATATTAGTATATAGGGAAACAACGTCAAAGTTTACTAATAGATCCCCAGGTTCTAGCCTTATATCCTTCAACTCTTTAACAAAGGAAGCAGAGTCTTTAACAAAGGAATCGGTGCGACCAACAAGAGGTTTGAGTTTCTGAGCCAAGAATTTAATAAGAAAGAGCCTAACAAGTTTTTAAAACTTCCCTTAAAATCTCAGTTTTATCTTTAAAGAGCAACATATATGCAACAAATCTAAATTGAGCAATATTCCTTAAGGGATTAAGGTTTACTTTTTATTCTCTATAAATTCCAAAATCATTGATGGAAAAAGTTTGAAATGATGAGAATGAATTTTCTAGTTAAAGGTCTACATTACACAAGTATAATGTATGTGGTAATCCAATTTATTTCTAGCACTTCCAATGTTATTCTAAGCCACAGGAAATATGACCTTACAATTTCTTTATGGCATAAATTGATAGTTGAAAACAATATTAGAATGTAAAGTAGATGGTTTCTATTACAATGTTTCCTATTTGCTAGATTTGACAACAATAGGCAAGTTGTGACCAATGACCATAGTTTCATATTGAAAGTTGAACTAAACACTTCATAATAAAGTTACCAATCTCATGGATTTGATGAGGAGAAATAAAATTAAATATGATAGTTTTCATTTTGTACCAGAACAAAAGGTGGGAATATGCCAACCCAAAGTGGTTGACCTGATTGATCCAACAGCAAGACATGAAGCAAGATCAACAACCCACAAGATATATCAAAAAGTAAATAAAGAAGAGTTTAAATACATGTCGCATTTTTTAAGGATCCAACAGCTCTTGTGACCCACGATCAACTGTCCATATTCAAATTGTATCGTGACATACATGGAAGTTAACATAGAGTTGTACATTTTCGATATATCAAACAGTCGAAGTGGGTCGAGATCAACAGTGAACATTGATATCAAGTCACAACTTGCAAGAATTTTAACCACAAGTTTCATTTTTATGGATCTGAAGGCGGGGATTGATTTGGATGAATGTCAATTAATAATTTAGATAGGTGGAGTTTGAATGTCAATTAACAATTTAGATAGGTGGATTTGGAAAAACTATAATCGGTTGGTCCCACTTGAGATTCATACTATTTTTTATTGTGATGTTTTAACTGCAACAATTACTAGAATTTATGATTACATTTTACATTAATGATTTAAAGTACAAATTGTTTATTATCACTTAAATGATCAATTTATGCTCATTTTTACGTTTTACCCTGAACAGAGTGCTAAACCACCGCCACATTCATAAGAAATAAATTTTATTGCCAAGAAAGTTTGGCTACCAATTTTGACAGCTTGAGAATTTTCGAGTAAGTAACTATAATCCTATTTTCTGAGCTTAGCCTTTGATAGCATGTCTAAATCAAAGATGTTATCTGAGAAGGAAAGGGAAACCAAGTAAGATAGATGAGGTTATATTTAGCAATCTAGTTGGGATTTTTGATACCTAGGTCAGAAATTGTGGCATAACTTTAACTAGTTTGGCTAGTATTTCTAATACCTAGGTCAAGAATTGTGACGTAGCTTTACTCAGCATTAAAGCTAGCTTAGAACTTCAAGAGGGGACTAAGGAATCTTTGTTTTGGAATTTTTGTTTACTGTGAGCTAGATTACCCTTGATGCACCAAGACACAGACCCAGACATAGTTTTGCATTTACCTAACCTTTACAATGGTCAAATGCTATGCATAATGTCTCGTGATGGTTCCAAAACCTATTGAGGAATCAAGGGAAATTAGGTGTAGTGTGATTCTTCGTGACTTGATAATAATTTGTGGAGTCCTTTTACTTTTTCTTGTCATCTTAATCTTCTTCTTATTATTATTAATGCATGTGTGTGTACTTCATCAAACTACTACCAAAAACATAAGAACAATAACACAAGATGTTGGTTCTCTGCCAGGTCCAAATCCTCTCTTCTCTTGAGAGGAAAACCCTTTAGTAAGTTTCTCTTATTGAAGCCTCTTAATGCTCAATGCAAAACCCTAGACCCCTGACTAGAATTTCCTCCAAGCACTAGTTAACTCATTTCTCCTATCTACACTTTGTTCCCCGGCACTTCGTCCTCCTCCTTTTGGTACTTCGTTCTTCTTTCAATTTTTTGGCAAACCTTGTAGAATTTTCTATAAATGAGATTCTTCTCTTTTATACTTAGAGTTATCCTTCATTTATGTAGACACCTTCCTTAAAATGAGATCCTTCTTGAGATGTATGTGTAGAGTGGAGTGATTGTACAACAGCCCTAAATTCTTGCATGTGTGGGAGGTTTACTTGTTATTGTATACCCTTTTCTCCTCCGCTTAAGTACCCTTCTTATACGCTTGAGTAGGAGCCCTTGTAGGCCTAGATTTAACCCTAAACAATGAGAGATAGTACATTGTTTGTTGTTGTTGGCATAACCACATAGACATCCTTCCTTTCCTTGCACGTGTGGTTGTAACTATTCCTAGAACAGTCCTCTTAGGCTCGGTTATGTATCCCTTTTCTTCGCAGCATTAGGAGACCTCTTCTTCGTCCTTCATTACCCTTTACTTGCCTCTTTTCTTAGCAGATTTCAGAGATATGAGTGTGTTGTCTTTGGAGGAGTGGACAACCTCTATATATAGAGGATTATCCCTCGTTTAGGCCGACTTGAAGTCCGAATTACATTTTGTAGGCCGACTTGCCTTTTGTAATTCAGGTTGCTTCTTTTGTACGTGTCGTTGCATGGAGGATACTGTTGAGTTTGCTTGAAAGTATTATATTGACTCTAATACATAAACATACATGGTGTAATATTCCCTTAAGGTCTTCAATCATTTTCTTTTGACTCCTTAACGCATCTATAGCACTTAACATGTGTCAGACCTATTTCAATGAGAAAGAAACTCATTGACATATACTATAAAAATAATATTTCTTTTTCTTAAATAAGTACAAATATCAAAAGTACATTTATGAAGACCAAACCAGTTACATTTCCTTCAACACTCCCTCTTAACTAGGGAATTATTCATACAGCATTACAAGGTATTTGGTTATGTTTAAATCTTTAAAAAATCACATAAGAGAAACCAGATTGACAATCCATTTGTTATAGCATCATACTAACCAACATTGTTTCCACAGTAAGGCCTTGACTGACAGCTCTATCTCTCAATATATCAGGGCACAAAGTTGACGATACCAATGAATAATAGACACCTTAGTCATTATTTCTCAAGGTATTTACCCACCTGAGTGTTCACTGAGTATGACCTTCTAGGACTTTTATTGTCTTGGGTTCCTAGTCCTCAAATAATATCTATCCTCTTGCCTACCCTTGTCTTGGATGCCCTACACATCCTCAAAGAGTATCGGATGCCAAACGATTACACAATCCTCTCATTCTTTCTTTCCCAAGTGAAGACAAGAATGTTGTGTCTAACACTTTCTCTCAATTGAGGAGGACACGCCCAAGTATCCTCTAACAAGGTACTTGTCCAATTTCCTTTGTAATTGGGAACTTGTTATAACTCCCTCTTAGCTGGGGCCTTGTCCATTCATCAACAACCTCTTCTTCATGGGTCCTTCATCTGCTTGATCTCCTTCCTTCCTTTGATGTCATGAAGTCTTTGTTTGAACTTATTCCAGGTAGGGCACCATTGATCAATCACTTTCCTTCCTAGTTTGTCATGTCATTGCTTCCTTCATGGAAAGTGGCCATATTTTCATATATCAAGTTCTCTTTTCATCTGGTTATTCCTTGTCATCTTGTCTATGCTTCAAACTACCCTTCACATGGATTCTTCTTTGTACTTTATTATTCCCATGCTTTGATCTAGTAGCCCTTCATGACTTCATCCTAATATTGCTTCAATATTAAATGGTGCTTTTGCTATATGGCTTCTTCATCATGACATATTCATAGAGTAGAATCAATTATCTATACCTTTCATATCTCCAAGGCCTTCATAGGTGTCAAGGTTCCTTTGATATTTTCCTTTCTTAGTCAGAGTTGTCTTTCCTTCTTTCGAGAGATGTCTTCAATGGATATTTGTGAAATATTCATTCTTTGTGATCATGGTGTTATTCTCATGCTTGATCTCTTTCTTCACTTGCTTTTTCTTGGATAGATTGGTCAACCACCTTATGCTCCTTGTGAGCGCACTTCATTGCTTACTTCTAGGACTAGTTAGCATTCCTTATTCACGTGTTTCTTAGTCAACAATCTTATACTCCTTGTGTGAGTATTTATTTTTTTGACCTTCATTTCATTGTAGTACATGCCTTCGAGCATGTCATTGGTGAAAGAGATTATTTTCTACTTGACCAGGTGACAGAACTATTCCCATGACTCAAGAATATACATATGATAACATGACTAAACTTTGATGCATACATACCTCATCTTGATTCTCCTTTGATCATCTTAGCTTCATTTGGTTGTCCTTGGTGTGGCCCTTCTTGCTTCATCTTAGCTTGCATGCATATCATCCCTTTCTTTAATCTCATGAATGGGATTCCTAATGAGACATCTCCTTTTGATTATGAATATTATTTTGAAGATTCCATCATAGGATCTTAAAGACCCTTACCCTGAAAATGTGTCTTTCCTTTTGATGATGGCGGTCTTCTTAGATTCTTAATCATGATCAATTTTCTTTCATTGTGGATGAGGTCCTATTCTAGGTATGCTCCTTCTACATGAATATCTTGAGCTATCTTTACCATGCTCCTATATTCTAGAAGATATTTCTAACCATGCATTTTTTTTCTTATTTATAACTAATCCTTCTACATGAGTATTTAAAACTACATGTACATCATGCTTCTAGATTCTAGAAGATGTTTCTAGCCATGCAATTTTATTCTATTCCTACATTCGCCTATCCTACTCAAAAGTTTGAAATAAACTTTAAGCAAAGAGTTTGACTTAGTCATAGTAGAGATCGGGAGGATCTTCCTTCTTTTGCTTATTTTCTTCTTCGTTCACCTCTTGAGTCATGTGAGCTTCTTCCCATTTTCTTTTGTTGTTGTTTTCCTTCTTTAGTTTAGGACAATTCCTTTTGTAGTGTCCATATTCTTGGCATCCATAACATTGGATTTTGGACATGTCTTTGTTGTTTGTTCTTTGTGGACCAAATTTTTCCAAATGTTTCCCTTTCTCTTGGTCGTGGTAGCAAATTCTTGCCTCTTTTATCCCACATCCTCTTTTTCTTTAAGCCTTGTTTCCTCTATCTTACATAGAGACCACATTTCACTTACTGGGGTGGCTTCCTTATTTTCATATATGCTTGATGTGAAGTTGCCCCAATCCTCAGGTAGAGAATTGAGTACTATAGTTGTCATTTCTCTATCAGACATGACTTCCCCTAGCTCTTGAAGTTGAGGCCTCATCTCAGAGATCTTCATGAAGTAGGGATTTATTCCTTCCTTTGATATATTCATCTTGTACAATTCATTTCGTAGAGATATCACTTTTCCATCTGTGCTTACCGAGAATAGCTGTACTAGTTTATCATAGATTTCTTTTGATGTTTCAAGTTTGGAGACATAAGGAATGAGAGAGTCTTTGATGGATTCTATTATAATCCTTTGAGCTCTTGTCTCATACTTATTGTACTTGGCTAAGGCTTGATTTTTTTACTTAGTATGAATAGTAAATCAGTCCTATTCTTCCATGCAAGAAAGTTTTGGTACCTACCATTTATTGATTTCCTTGCAAAAATACATTGATGTCTATTCAGAAGGGGACATATACTTGATATATTTTGAGATGTAGTGTACTTTCTTTCTCATTGAAGACTTTATGGCTTTCCTTCCTTATATCTTGTTGTTCTTCAAGTTTCTTTCTCCAAGTGAACTTGCTTGATGATGAGATTTGCTTGATGACTTCTAGCTTGATATAGGTCCTTCTTTGATTTTCTCTTCTTGTAGGTGCCTTTATGTAAGGATATTCTTGCTTTATAGTCTTCCTTGATGAAAGATAGATGGTAGACCTTTTTTTCCATGAAGTGATTGAGACTTCTTGGCTAGATGCTTCAAATTTTGTAGATGTCCTTCCTTGATGAGTGTTCTTGAGATGCCCTTTCCTTGATGTGTCACCTTAGCTTCGATACCATGTTGAAGAATCAAGGGAAATTAGGTGTAGTGTGATTCTTCCTAACTTGATAACAATTTGTGGAGTCCTTTTACCTTTTCTTGTTAGCTTAATCTTCTTCTTATTATTATTAATGCATGTGTGTGTACTTCATCAAACTGCTACCAAAAACATAAGAACAAGAACACACGATGTTGGCTCTCTGCCAGGGCCAAAACCTCTCTTCTCTTGAGAGGAAAATCCTTTAGTAAGTTTATCTTATTGAAGCTTCTTATTTATCAATTCCAAACCCTAGACCCCTAACTAGAATGTCCTCCAAGCACAAGTTAAGTCCTTTCTCTTTTCTGCACTTTTTTCCCCAACACTTCCTTCTTCTGGCATTTTGTTCCCTGACACTTCGTCCTCCTCCTTCTGGTACTTCATTCTTCTTTCAATTGTGTTTGGAAAACCTTGTAGCACTTGCTCTAATGATATGATTCTCTTATATACTTAGAGATATCCTTCACTTATGTAGACACCTTCCTTCAAATTAGATCCTTCTTGAGATGTATGTGTAGATTGAAGTGACTATACATCATCCCTAGATTCTCGCACGTGTAGGAGGTTTACTTGCTGTTGTATACCATTCTCTCCTTTGCTTGAGTACCCTTCTTCTACACTTGAGTAGGAGGTCTTGTAGTCCTAGATTTAACCCCAAACAATGAGAGATACTAGATTGGTTTTTGTTGTTGTCATAACCGCAGAGACAACCTTCCTTTCCTCACATGTGTGGTTGTAACTAGCCCTAGAACAGTCCTCTTAGGCTCTGTTATATATCCCTTTTCTTCCCTACACTAGGAGACCTCTTCTTCGTCCTTCACTACCCTTTACTTGCCTCTTTTCTTCTCATATTTCAGAGATATGAGTGTGTTGTCTTTGGAGTGGAAAGCCTCTATATAAAGAGGATTGTCCCTCCTTTAGGCTGACTTGCCTTTTATAATTCAGATTGCTTCTTTTGTAGGTGTCGTTGCATGGAGGAGACTTATTGACTTTTCTTGGAGGTATTCTCTTGACTCTAATACATAAACATACATGGTGTAATATGCCCTTAAGGTCTTCAATCATTTTCTTTTGACTCCTTAACGCATCTATAGCACTTAACATGTGTTAGACCTATTTCAATGAGAAAGAAACTCATTGACATATATTATAAAAATAATATTTTTTTCTTGAATAAGTACAACTATCAAAACTACATTTATGAAGATCGAACCTAGTTACATTTCCTTCAACATAACCATTGTGCAAATAACTCTTGCTACCTTAACTAAGATGTTAGTGTTTCCCGATTCTCGTAAGGTTATAAATTAGGATAAATATCATCAAGGTTTTTTGACTTGGTTTGAGAAAGAGAAACTAGAGGTTCTAAAGAGTATTTTAGCTGATTCATCCAACATTTCTAAACTCAAAATTCTAGTTAAAACTAACTTGTTAAAGCCTATTGTTCAATGTATAGTCTCCTTGGTGGAAGCTATTTTATGTTATAGTGATGATGTCAAATTGGATGAGTTTATGTTAATATGTGTTCAAGGAATCATGGCACACCTTGTGGATATATTTTTTGAAATTCCTAGATTTATTGTTGATGTTATGCATTTTCAACTAAGTACTATCGGAATTTTATCCCTGTTCAAATATTGTTCATATCTTGTGCATATGATATTATTGAATTATCCCAAGTTTTTCCAAGATCATGGCTTTGGCCTAAATGTACATAATGGGGAGAGAAAAGAAATCAATTTTATTGAATTGGCATATGTTTTGTATCATAGGAAACCATACAGAATTGACATGGAGTATGGTAACTCATTTTTGAAAAATCTTCATCTTTTGATAACAAACCAAGCTAGCCCTAGGATACCACAATAATATAAAATAATTCTATAATTGAGCAAGGAAACTAAGATAGGTTATTGGTTTTTTTATAGAAACCATATTTTAATAAGATTATATGGTTATGAAGATGATCCTTATTGTCTATCAACTTTCATTACTCATCATATATTTACTTATGAAATTGCTAGGAAAATATTGTTTGTTGATAATGTTAATTTCCTCGCAAAAAGTAAAAGGTCATTATTACTTTGCCTTATGAAATGTATTTCTTTTTATTAAAAATAGAAGTGATCACTATATTCTTGAAGAAAATTTTGCAGCACTTAATATTCAAAAAAAAAATTGTAGAAAATCCTTGAAACCTTGCAACTACTAAATAGACTAAACTGATCACAAAAGACACAATATTTCTCTAGCAAAACTTTGTGGAATGGAAACAATGAATAGAAACACAATCACACATAGGACACAAAATTTTATAGGGAACCCAATTGGGAAAACCTTTTTCTTGATCATTGTGAATTTATTGAAGAAAATTGACCGGTAGATCTCTTATAATACAATTGTTTCAATCTGAAAACAACCTTGTTTTCCCTGCTCAAACTAAGCTTGAAATCTTGTGCAAGAATTATGATCTCTGCTTCCTTACTCAAGGAGTTCGTACTTATCCAATTCCCACAAACTTTTCCTAGGCTTGTACTCCTCTCACAAGCTCCACACACAACCTTGTGCTTCCTATTGCTTGGTATGACCAACTTGTGTTTTTAACGCCCAAAAATGATCACCTAATCATTTATAACTAGGTGGATCAAAATACGCCATGTAGGATTAATTTTACCATAGTAAAATCACTCTCACCATGGGAAATAATTTAGTAAACCATTTTTATTAAATTATTTTCTCATTAAAGAAAAAAATCCCCACGAAAATTATTGAATAAATCATTATTCATTTAATTTTATCTAGGAATAATTATTAAATCATTGTTTGATAAGTATTCCTTGTCACATTCAACTAAATATCCTAGGAATAATTAATTAAATTACTATTTATTTATTATTCCTTAATTCTATTATTGGAATAATTGTTAAATCACTATTTAATAATTATTTCAATTTCACACCATTCTTAATCATCGCAAAATAATTTATAAGTCATTTTATTTGTTAATTATTTTTAAATAAATACATTTGACCATTTTGAATATCATTTCCCTCTCCAAAAAATATAATAAAGTATTCCTAATGGTTAGATCTTGATTTTTTCAATATTATTTAATTGTTCTCCATTTTCGAGATTAACTCAATACTTTGTTATAAATATTCAAATGGAACTATTGTAGATAGGTGGACCATTTCCGATAGCGATCGTTCTGCAACTTCCCTTATGTCTGTATGAACTTTAGAGGCTGGTGGTCAGTGTGGATGACCGTTTCCTTCCCCAGAATGTAATTCTTCCATTAACGACAGGCCTGCACAATGGAATAGATTTCCTTGTCATAAGTGGGGGTAATTTTGTATTGTTTCTTAAAGTGTCTCACTGTGGTAAGCCATTGGATGCCCATGTTGAGTAAGAATTGCCCCAATAGCATAGTTAGAGGAATTTGTCTCAATATCAAATGGTTGTTGCAGGTTTGGTAATGTGAGCACAGGTGCAGAACAGAGGTGATTCTTCAACTCAGAGAACGCTCGCTATTGGGTTTCCAACCAAAAGAAATTTTCTTTCACTCTGCCCTTGGTGACTTGACTCAAAGGCCAAGCGATACGAGAGAACCCCAACATGAACCTGTGTTAGAAATTGGCAAGACCCAAAAAGCTACGGAGCTCTGCTAGAGTGGTTGGGGCTGGCCAATCTTGAATGACTTGTACCTTTGATGGGTCCACATGTACACCCTCCTCATCAATGATGTATCCCAAATATTGAACCTAGGTCAGAAAAAAGGTGCATTTCTCCAAGTTAGCACACAGATTGTGTTGTCGAAGGGTTTGAGGTACCTGCTGAATATGATGGAGGTGTTTTTCCCAACTCTGGTTGAAGATCAAGAAGTCATCTAGATACACCAACATGAATGCATTGGTGAAGGGCCACAAGATGTTGTCCATCAGTCTCATGAAGGTTGCAGGGGCGTTCATTCAGATTATCACCAGTCACAGTTGTTGCTACATGTTGAATCAACACTAAATAAATAAAATATTTTCTTCGTTTATTTGGTATAGTGACATAATCACCTGTGTTCAAACTTTTCAATGTCTAGTTGGTTTGAGTAAGTCTCAATGCTAGTGTTTAAAGTTAAACGCTGTAAAATATTGTATTACAAATGGAAACTTGTATTGAAAATATCTTGTAGGTATTTTGTTAAATTCCACTTTGGAAGATGATATGGATGCTCTGATAGTAAACCATCATAACAGTTTGTACAAAGGTCATTACTAATTCCTAGAAGACCACTACTCACAAAATTGTTAGAAGTGTATTATATTGGCATACTCTATATGCAGATATGAACAAAAAAGTTAGTGCTTGTCATGAATGATAGATTTCACTAGAAGAAAAAAGTTAGTGGGTTTACATATAAAACATATTAATGCAACATCACCTTTTAAGTAGTGGGGGCTAAATTTTATTGGGGAGATACATCCCTACCCTATCAATCAACATCGATGGATCTTGACTACCACTAATTACTTCACCATATGGTAGATGGTATTCCTATTAGACATATAATAGATAAACTTGTAATGAAGTTTCTAGAAAATATATTTTCTAGAGTCAACTATCCTAGAAAAATCATTAAAGATAATGCAAAACTTTCCATCTGTTTCCATCCAAAATTTTTGTGATGGTTATAATGTGAGAATTGGACATTCTACCACTTATTACCCTCCCGGGAAATGAGTTGGCTGAAGTCACTAACAATTTTTTTTTAAATAATTGTTGAGAAATTTTTAGGCTCTAGAAAAAGGAATTTGAATTCAACATTATAATATGTAATTTGGGCTGATAGAATCAATATTATACATTTAATAGGAACTTTCCCTTTCCATATAGTTATGGTATTGATGTATTTATTCTAGTCCACCTAGGTTATAAAGTGATGAAATTTCTACAATAAATCAATGAAGAACCAAATGATTTACACCAAAGAATAAATCAAGTCATTTATTTTCAACAAACTTGAGAGACTACATAAATATCGACAATAAAAAGAAAAGTTAGATAAGAGAACCCAAAAAAGTACTTTTGAATTTGGTGACCTGGCTTTAAAATGAGATAAATGAAGAACCTAGAGAACATGGTAATTTTGATCATTTATGGTACATATCTTTCATAATTAATGAACTGGAAGGTCAACTTTACTTTTCCCTTAAAAATTTTACGAAGAAATTATTTTCCCAGCAATAAATGGGTGTTTCCTTAACTAATATTTTACATATTGATCTTTTCATTTCATGCTAAAAAGAATAATAAATGTGTGTGTTTGTGTGTGTATAATATATATATATATATAATTTATAAATATATTATATATAATATTATAATATATATTTATTATACTATATATATCGAGAGAGAGAGAAGAGAGAGAGAAGTGTGTTGGGTGTGTTATGAAGATTTACAGGAACTAAGTTCCACCAGGTTATAGATCATTGGGTGCAGGAGAGAAGGTCACAGGGGGGCGATAAACCCCATTCCCAGGGGGTTGCAAGTGGGGAATGCCCCCTACATGGGTTTTAGGGTAGTGCTCCAAAAAAAAAAAAATGAGAAAGTTCTTGTGTCATAGTTTTGGGGTGCAATGTGGTTTGTAGATCCGCTAAAAAGAACGACAATTATATACAAATTGGGGTTAAAGATTGGGTATATATATATACATATAGTATAGTATTATATATATACTATGCAACAGTGTAAGGAAGCAAATAACAAAATCTATTGGTTCTGCATCGCCGTTTGGTCTAGGAAAAACTCTGTGTAATATTTTTGTGATTGCCAATGTATATTTTTTTTAGCTTTAGGAATTTGTTCTCATGTATTATATTACAAGATTAAAACCTACACATAAAATGTATCATAACCTCTATAAAGTATTTATATTTAAAGCTTTGTTTTTACTTACATATTATTTTAAGAGAACTAAATGTGACTTAAGTTGACTTAGAAATATTTCAACCTTCTCTTAAAAACTCTTGTATATAGATATATTTATAGATGTTGTCTTCTCAATTGTGAAGATTTTAGTCTCGTCAAAATGGAGCTTTCAAACTAGTTTGATATTAAATTCATCTTGAGAGGTTATCTTTTATCATTTCTTAATATTTTCTTTATGTCCCAACAAATATTATCCTTAAAGAGAAGGAATATCCAAAAAAACAACTGTATAATATATACAATATATATTTATGGGAACTGAAATAATATTTTTTCCATATCTATATAGCACCACTAGGAAATGGAGTAGTGTCTACAGTATAGGTTTTACCTAGTATAAACATTCTCTCCCAAAAAAAAACATACACAAAAAAATAGGAGACAATTTTTTAGATTTTTTGTTTTTTAATGAGGGATGTGTATATCTCAACCAAAACTATAGACAGTCACTGGAACTAGATAAAATATCTATGGTATCAAGACGACTCCTCCAAGACTATGAACACTTGCTAGCAGTAGAGCGACGTCATATTTAGAAAACTTATGACAAAAAAATATTTTCTAAAACCTTTTTTAAGTCAATATGAATTTAATTTCCTTCCATTATAGGTTATGATACATAAAAATATGCTACTACTTGACATTGAGGAAAGAATCAAAAAATAGAAATTATAAAATTTTCTAAAGTGTTTAACAAAAATAAAGTTGTAAAGTGCTAAGAAAAAAAACTTTAAATTTCATATATCTTATTTCATAATATGACACCATTTTGTAATAGCTTTCCAGACAATAATTTTATAATTGGTCATCCAAATGTACAAAAAAAACTTATAAATGAAAAAGAATACATATAATATGATAAATAATATATATTATAATATATTTATATTATATATTATTCAAAAAAATATGCATTGTTTTAAAATTTACCACTTTGTGCGTAAAGAATGCTACTTAAAGTTTACATTTCTTTTTTCTCTTTAAAGAGCCAAATTTGCAAAAAAAGATATAGTAGGCTACGTAGAAACTTGAAACTCTAACCTCACCAAATATTTATATAATAGGATTCACTAAGAATTGAGTAAAAGCATCAACATCATTTGAACCACAAGATGAGTTTTCAGGTAACAAAGTGTTCGTGGAATTTCCATCTGACCGAAGATCACTTCAAATTTCACTCTCAATTCTAATTTATACCTTACCTTACGTTAGAGTCTCTCTCAATTCTTTCCTTGTATGGGGCTTTAATTCCTGATGTGCCGAGTCCAACTTTTTCTTTCCCTTTATCAACACTTTCATATGCTAAACTCATAAAGATAAGCACCTAACATTGTTTTTCTTGACAATGCATAATAAGCACCTTTGTAACAAAAGGGAAAATGTTTGATACTTATTACTTTAATCAACATTAATATCTCTTATCATATTAATATCTCTTATTATACAATATTAATTGATATGACCTAAAAGGTTATGACAATTTTACAAAGCATATGGCATGTATAAAGAGATTAATCCATATATAGGATTTGATAACGATGATATTTGTTTAATCATTATTAAAATATTGACTTCATAATCAAATGGATAAGGAACCTAGTCTATGGTTCTTGTCAACTCATAAAAAGACACCATCTCTAATAGGAACAAGATGTTATAATTATTTTCTTGACTCCCAACAAGTTTTTGATAATGTCTTTTGGATTAATCACATCATAAGTTGTTGGTCGACATTTTGAACCATCTAATGTGGTTCATCCTCAAGACAAAGGTGAAAAAATAAATTCATTGGAATGTTTAAATAGCACAGATGCATCTGGTTTCAGAGTTGGACATTAGGAAATAGATGTTAGGAACTAGTCGTTAGGAAATATTTGTTAGGAACTAGCCATTAAAAATTAGTTGTTGAATAAATTTAAATATTTATTGTCATTTTGTTTTGTTTTATTTTATTTTTAACTAAAATAATATTGAATTAAAATTCAATTAATAATAATAGAATAGGAAATGACTATTTGTAAATGTATAATCATAATTAAAAATAAGTTTAATCTATTTTTAGCAAATAGTTTTAAAATAATAATTAATTTCAACCATTTACTTTCAAATGTTATTATTTATTATATTGCAGATATTTAATAGGAAGTCAAGAGGATATAATATATAATATATTATATTTAATATTATATAGTAATATGAATTAATTAATTAATAAATAAAATAATAAAATTTACGAAGAGAGGGTGGGATCCAACTTCTACTTAACTTCAACCATTCTCCTTGTTAAGATTAATAACATGTTTTTTAATTTCAGTGGTCTCTCTAGGCTTCTTGTAATGTAAGTGATCAACCCTAGTGATGACTCAAGAATCCTCAATGTAGACATGGTTTTTGGGTTTCACCGCATGTTCAACTAAAGCTAAGGAATGGGAATGGTTGTGCTTAACATATGTTGTATGTTCTTGGATTCTTTGGTTAATGGAGCGACCAATTTCCCCAATGTAGGGAATCCCACATTAGCATGGAATGGAGTAGACCCCTCTCATGTCTTTAGGGTTTACAGGGTCTTTGACAGATCTAAGAGAATTTGTAATGGTATTAAGGGGTTTGAAGGTAGTAGAAACTTTTTTTTTAGAATATGAGAAATCTTATCGGTGGTCCACTGAATAAAGGGAAGTTGAACACTGGAAGTTGTATCATCTCGAGAAGGTTTAACCCTTGATTCTTTACTAGCCCTTTGAAAAGGTCTCAGGCCATGTTGCTTGTTATAGCCATTATTTTCAAAAACTTTCAGAAGATGAGATTTTTCCTCCTCTAAGTGACTCTCATTAGAAATTCTTAGAGCACACATAGCGAGGTTTTTGAGAAACTCAAGTTTTTGTGCTAGAAAGCGATGAGTACTAGCATGAAGATATTGTTGTGTATGTGTTTTTCTTCGAAAAACTTGGTGAGAAATGAAACCATCATTCATTCTAGAGAGGAGAATGTCAAGAAAAGGAAGACATCCATCTACCTCTATTTCCATTGTGAATTTGATGGAGTCATATTGGGAATTAAGATGGTTGAGAAACAAATTTAAATTTTCATGACCATGGGGCCAATCAGCGCAACCATCATCAACAAACCTCTTCCATCGCTTGGGATGGAGACGAGTAGAGGCCAAAGCTTTGGTCTCAAAATATTCCATGAATAAGTTGGAAACTATAGGGGAAAGAAGAGAACCCATCGCAACCCCACAAATTTGTTCATATAACTCACCCTGGAAACTGAAAAAGGTAGAGGTAAGGCATAGACCAACCAGTTTTGTTGTGTCATCATCATTAATCTGATTAATGACATCAATGGCTTCTTGTATAGGGATATTAGTATATAGGGAAACAACATCAAAGCTTACTAACAGATCCCCAGGTTCTAACCTTATATCCTTCAACTCTTTAACAAAGGAAGTAGAGTCTTTAACAAAGGAACTGGTGTGACCAACAAGAGGTTTGAGTTTCTAAGACAAGAATTTAACAATAAAGAGCCTAACAAGTTTTTAAAAACTCCCTTTAAATCTCAGTTTTATTCTGAAAGAACAACATATATGCAACAAATCTAAATTGAGTAATATTCCTTAAGGGATTAAAGTTTACTTTTCATTCTCTATAAATTCCAAAATCATTCATGGCCAAAGTTTGAAATGATGGGAATGGATTTTCTAGTTAAAAGGTCTACATTACACAAGTATAATATATGTGGTAATCCAGTTATTTCTAGCACTGTCAATGTTATTCTAAGCCACAAGAAATATGACCTTACAATTTGTTTATGGCATAAATTGATAGTTGAAAACATATATTAGAATGTAAAATAGATGATTTTTTTATTACAATGTTTCCTATTTGTTGGATTTGACAACAATAAGAAAGTTGTGACCAATGGCCGTAGTTTCATATTGAAAGTTGAACTAAACACTTCATAATAAAGTTACCAATCTTATGGATGTGATCACGAGAAATGAAATTAAACTTGATATTTTTCATTTTGTACCAGAACAAAAGGTGGGAATATGCTAACTCAAAGTGGTTGACTTGATTCATCCAACGGCGAGATATGAAGCAAGATCAACAACGCACAAGATCTGTGTTCATGTGGAAAAGCCTACATTGAAACCGGTCATTCTATATTGACTAGGATTCAAGAACATGTCGTTGACATCAAGAGATATCCTTCACTTATGTAGACACCTTCCTTAAAATGAGATCCTTCTTGAGATGTATGTGTAGAGCGGAGTGATTGTACAACAACCCTAGATTATCGCACGTGTGGGAGGTTTACATGTTGTTGTATACCCTTCTCTCCTTCGCTTGAGTACCCTTCTTCTACACTTGAGTAGTAGGCCTTGTAGGCCTGGATTTAACCCTAAACAATGATATATAGTGCATTGTTCTTTATTGTTTTCATAACCATAGAGACAACCTTCCTTTCCTCGCACGTGTGGTTGTAACTATCCCGGCTCGATTATGTATCCTTTTTCTTTGTTGCACTAGGAGACCTCTTCTTCGTCTTTCATTCCCCTTTACTTGCCTCTTTTCTTCGCAAATTTCAAAGATATGAGTGTGTTGTCTTTGGAGGAGTGGACAACCTCTATATATAAAGGATTGTCCCTCATTTAGGCTGACTTTAATTCCGAATTACAGTTTGTAGGCCGACTTTCCTTTTATAATTCAGATTGCTTCTTTTGTACATGTCATTACGTGGAGGATACTTGTTGAGTTTTCTTGATGGTATTCCACTGAATCTAATACATAAACATACATGGTGTAATATTCCCTTAAGGTCTTCAATCATTTTCTTTTGACTCCTTGACACATCTATAACACTTAACATGTGTTAGACCTATTTCAATGAGAAAGAAACTCATTGACATATATTATAAAAATAATATCTCTTTTTCTTGAATAAGTACAAATATCAAAAGTACATTTATGAAGACCGAACCTAGTTACATTTCCTTCAACATTCCCTCTTAACAAGGGAGGTATTCATAGAACATTACAAGGTGTTTGGCTATGTTTCAATCTTGAAAAAATCGCATAAGAGAAACTGGATTGACAATCCATTTGTTATAGCATAATACTAACCAACATTGTTTCCATAGCAAGGCCTTGACTAACAGCTCTATCTCCCAATAGATCAGAGCACAAAGTTGGCGAGCCCAATGAATTATAGGCACCTTATTCATTTTCTCTCAAGGTACATACCCACCCGAGTGTTCACTGAGTATGACCTTCTAGGACTCTTCTTGTCTTGGGTTCCTAGCCCTCAAATAATATCAGTCCTCTTGCCTTCTCTTGTCTTGGATGCCCTACACATTCTCAAAGAGTATCAGACACCAGATGATTACCCAATCCTCTTATTATTTCTTTCCCAAGTGAAGACAATAATTTTGTGTCTATCACTTCCTCTCAATTGAGGAGGACATGCCCAAGTATCTTCTGACAAGGTACTTGTCCAATTACCTTTGTAATTGGGAACTTGTTATAACACCCTCTTAGCTGGGAACTTTTCCACTCATCAACAACTTCTTCTTTATGGGTCCTTCATCTGCTTGATCTCCTTTCTTCCTTTGATGTCATGAAATATTTTTTCGAACTTGTTCTAGGTAGGGCACCACTGATCGATCACTTTCCTTCCTGGTTTTTCATGTCATTGCTTCCTTCATGGAAAGTGGCCATATTTTCATATATCAGGTTCTCTTTTCATCTGGTTATTCCTTGTCATCTTTTCTATACTTTAGACTACTCCTAACATGGATGCTTCTTTGTACTTGCTTGTTCCCATGCTTTGATCTAGTAGCCCTTCATGACTTCATCTTGATATTGCTTCAATATTAAATGGTTCTTTTGCTAGATGGCTTCTTCATCATGACATCTTCATAGAGTAGAATAAGTTATCTGTACCTTTCATATCTCCAAGGCCTTCATAGGTGTCAAGGTTCCTTTGATATTTTCCTTTCTTAGTCAGAGTTGTCTTTCCTTCTTTTGGGAGATGTGTTCAATGGTTCTTTGTCAAATAGTGATTCTTTGTGATCATGGTGTTCTTCACATGCTTGATCTCTTTCTTCACTTGCTTTTTCTTGGATATATTGGTCAACCGCCTTATGCTCCTTATGAGAGCACTTCATTGCTTGCTTCTAGGACTAGTCAACATTCGTTCTTAACTTGCTTCTTAGTCAGCGATCTTATACTCCTTATGTGAATATTTATTTTGTTGGCCTTCATTTCATTTTAGTACGCCTTTGAGCATGTCATTGGTGAAAGAGATTATTTTCTACTTGACTAGGTTATAGAACTATTCCCATGACTCAAGAATATACATATGATAACATGACTAAACTTTGATGCATACATACCTCATCTTGATTCTCCTTTGATTATCTTAACTTCATTTGGTTGTCCTTGGTGTGGCCCTTCTTGCTTCATCTTAGCTTACATGCATATCATCCTTTTCTTTAATCTCATGAATGGGATTCCTAATGAGACATCTCCTTTTGATTATGAATATTATTTTGAAGATTCCATCATAGGATCTTAAAGATCCTTACCTTGCAAATTTTTCTTTCCTTTTGATGATGGAGGTCTTCTTAGATTCTTAATCATGATAAATTTTCTTTCATTTTGGATGAGGTCCTATTCTAGGTGTGCTCCTTCTACATGAATATGTTGAGCTATCTTTACCATGCTCCTATATTCCAAAAGATATTTCTAACCATGCAATTTGTTCTTATTTATAAATGATATTTCTACATGATTATTTAAAACTCTATGTATATCATTCTTCTAGATTCTAGAAGATTTTTCTAGCCATGGAATTTTATTCTATTTCCTAGATGCTCCTATCCTACTCAAAAGTTTGAAATAATACTTTAAGCAAAGAGTTTGACTTAGTCATAGTAGAGATCGGGAGGATCTTCCTTCTTTTGCTTATTTTCTTCTTCTTTCACCTCTTGAGTCATGTGAGCTTCTTCCATTTTTATTTTGTTGTTGTTTTCCTTCTTTAGTTTAGGACAATTCCTTTTGTAGTGTCCATATTCTTGGCATACATAGCATTGGATTTTGGACATATCTTTGTTGTTTGTTCTTTGTGGACCAAATTTTTCCAAATGTTTCCCTTTCTCTTGGCCATGGTAGCAAATTATTTCTACTTTGATCCCAATCCTCTTTTTATTTGAGTCTTGTTTCCTCTATCTTGCATAGAGATCACATTTCACTTATTGGGGTGGCTTCCTTATTTTCATATATGCTTGATGTGAAGTTGCCCCAATCCTCAGGTAGAGAATTGAGTAATATAGTTGTCATTTCTCTGTTAGACATGACTTCCCCTAGCTCTTGAAGTTGAGCCCTCATCTTAGAGATCTTCATGAAGTAGGTAGCTATTCCTTCCTTTGATATATTCATCTTGTACAATTCATTTCATAGATATATCACTTCTCCATCTGTGCTTACCGAGAATATCTCTACTAGTCTATCATAGATTTCTTTTGATGTTCAAGTTTGGAGACATAAGGAATTAGAGAGTCTTTGATGGATTCTATTAGAATCCTTTGAGCTCTTGTCTCATCCTTATTGTGCTTGGCTAAGGCTTGAGTTTTTCCCTTAGCATGAATAGTAAATCAGTGCTCTTATTCCATGCAAGATAGTTTTGGTACCTACCAATTTATTGCTTTCCTTGCAAAAATAAATTGATGTGTATTTAGAAGGGGACATATACTTACTTCATATATTTTGAGATGTAATGTAATTTCTTTCTCCTTGAAGACTTGATGGCTTGCCTTCCTTAGATCTTGATGTTCTTCAAATTTCTTTCTCCAAGTGAACATGCTTGATGATGAGATTTGCTTAATGACTTGTATCTTGATATAGGTCCTTCATTGATTTTCTATTCTTGTAGGTGCCTTTATGTAAGGCTCTTTTTACTTTGTAGTCTTCCTTGATGAAAGATAGATGGTAGAACTTTTTGTTCTTGAAGTGATTGAGACTTCTTGGCTAGATGCTTCAATTTTTGTATATGTCCTCCCTTGATGAGTGTTCTTGAGATGCCCTTTCCTTGATGTGTCACCTTCGCTTCAATACCATGTTGAAGAATCAGAGGCAATTAGGGGTAGTGTGATTCTTCTTAACTTGATAACATTTTGTGGAGTCCTTTTAATTTTTTTTGTTAGCTTAATATTCTTCTTATTATTATTAATGCATGTGTGTGTACTTCATCAAACTGCTACCAAAAACATAAGAATAAGAACACAACATGTTGGCTCTGTACCAGGGCCAAAACCTCTCTTCTCTTGAGAGGAAAACCCTTTAGTAAGTTTCTCTTATTGAAGCTTCTTATTGATCAATTCCGAACCCTAGACCCCTGACTAGAATTTCCTCCAAGCACAAGTTAAGTCCTTTCTCCTTTCTACACTTTACTCCCCAACACTTCCTTCTTCCAGCATTTCGTTCCCTGACACTTCGTTGTCCTCCTTCTGGTACTTCATTATTCTTTCAATTGTTTGAAAAACCTTGTAGCACTTGCTCTAAATGCTTCTCTTCTATACTTAGAGATATCCTTCACTTATGTAGACACCATCCCTCAAATGAGATCCTTCTTGAGATGTATGTGTAGAATGAAGTGACTGTACATCATCCCTAGATTCTTGCACATGTGGGAGGTTTGCTTGTTGCTGTATACCCTTCTCTTCTTCATTTGAGTACCCTTCTTCTACACTTGAGTAGGAGTCCTTGTAGGCCTAGCTTTAACCCCAAACAATGAGAGATATTAGACTGTTTGTTGTTGTTATCATAACTACAGAGACAACCTTCTTGTCCTCGCACGTGTGGCTGTAACTAGCCCTAAAGCAATCCTCTTAGGCTTGGTTATGTATCCCTTTTCTTCCCTACACTAGGAGACCTCTTCTTCGTCCTTCGTTACCCTTTACTTGCCTCGTTTCTTCTCATATTTTAGAGATATGAGTGCGTTGTCTTTGGCAGAGTCAAAAACCTCTATATATAGAGGATTGCCCCTACTTTAGGCTGATTTACAAATTTTAGGCCAACTTGCCTTTTATAATTTGGATTTCTTCTTTTGTAGGTGTCATTGCATGGAGGAGACTTGTTGACTTTGCTTGGAGGTATTCTCTTGACTCTAATACATAAACATACATGGTGTAATATGCCCTTAATGTCTTCGATCATTTTCTTTTGACTCCTTGAATCACCTATAGCACTTAACATGTGCTAGACCTATTTCAATGAGAAAGAAACTCATTGACATATATTATAAAAATAATATTTATTTTTCTTGAATAAGTACATTTATGAAGACTGAACCTAGTTACATTTCCTTCAACGGAACCATTGTGCAAATAACCCTTGCTACCATAAATAAGATGTTAGGGTTTCCCAGTTCTCGTAAGGTTATTAATTAGGATGAATATCATCAAGGTTTTTTGACTTGGTCTGAGAAAGAGAAACTAGAGGTTAGAAAGAGTATTTTAGTTGATTCATCCAACATTTCTAAACTCAAAATTATAGTTAAAACTAGCTTGTTAAAGCCTATTGTTCAATGCATAGTCTCATTGGTGGAAGTTATTTTATGTTGTAGTGATGATGTCAAATTGGATGAGTTTATGTTAATATGTGTTCAAGGAATCATGGCACACCTTTTGGATATATTTTTTAAATTTCCTAGATTTATCGTTGATGCTATGCATTTTCAACTAAGTACTATTTGAACTTTATCCTTGTTCAAATATTGTTCATATCTTGTGCATATGATATTATTGAATTATCCCAAGTTTTTCCAAGATCATGGCTTTGGCCTAAATGTACATAATGAGGAGAGAAAAGAAACCAATTTTATTGAATGGACATATGTTTTGTATCATAGGAAATCATAAGGAATTTACATGGAGTATGCTAACTCATTTTTGAAAAACCTTCATCTTTTGATAACAAACCAAGTTAGCCCTAGGATACCACAAGAATATAAAATAATTCTATAATTGAGCAAGGAAACTAAGATAGGTTATCTGTTTTTTTATAGAAACCATATTTTAATAATATTATATGGTTATGAAGATGATCCTTACTGTCTATCAACTTTCATTACTCATTGTATATTTACTTATGAAATTGCTAGGAAATTATTGTTTGTTGATAATGTTAATTTCCTTGCAAAAAGTAAAAGGTAGTTCTTGCTTTACCTTATGAAACGTCTTTCTTTTTATTAAAAATAGAAGTGATCACTATATTCTTGAAGAAAATTTTCCATCACTCAATATTCAAAATTTATTTTTGTAGAAAATCCTTGAAACCTTGCAACTGCTAATGAGAGTAAATTGATCACAAAAGATAGAATATTTCTCTACCAACACTTTGTGGCAAGAAAACAACGAATAGAAACACAATCACACATAGGACACAAATTTTTATAGGGAACCCAATTGGGAAAACCCTTTGCTTGATTATTGTGAATTTATTGAAGAAAATTGACCAGTAGATCTCTTATAATACAATTGTTTCAATATGAAAACAACCTCATTTTCCCTACTTAAACTAAGCTTGAAACCTTATGCAAGAATTATGATCTTTGCTTCCTTACTCAAGGAATTCGTCCTTATCCAATTCCCACAAACCTTTCCTAGGCGTGTACTCCTCCCACAAGCTCCACACACAACCTTGTGCTTCCTATTGCTTGGTATCACCAACTTGCGTTGTTAACACCCAAAAATGATCACCTAGTCATTTATAACTGGATGGATCAAAGTACACCATCTAGGATTAATTTTGCCATAGTAAAATCAATTTCACCGTGGGAAATAATTTAGCAAACCATTTTTATTAAATTATTTTCTTGATTTAAAAAAAAAACCTTGAGAATAATTGAATAAATCATTATTCATTTAATTTTATCTAGGAATAATTATTAAATCATTGTTTGATAATTATTCCTTGTCACATTTGACTAAATTTCCTAGGAATAATTAAATAAATTATTGTTTATTTATTATTCCTTAATTCTATTATTGGAATAATTGTTAAATCACTCTTTAATAATTATTTCAATTTCACACCATTCTTAATCCTCACGAAATAATTTATAAATCATTTATTTGTTAATTATTTTTAAATAAATATATTTGACCATTTTGAATATCGTTTCCCTCTCAAAAAAATATAATAAAGTATTCCTAACGGTTAGATCTTGATTTTGTCAATATTATTTTATTATTCTCCATTTTCGATATTAACTCAATACTTTGTTATAAATAGGAGGGTTTTCCATTCATTGTTCACCATGATCATTATCATCGTCACCATTATCGTCTCTTTTCACTTGAGCTCCCATTTGTGTTCTCCACATTGTTTTGGGTTTTTTACACATTGAGAGAGAGAAAATCGATTATGTAAGAAGCAAGGACATCAAAGACCCATCCCATGGAGGGGGATTTACATACCCTTTTTGTAGATCTCCTTCACCAGGTGTTATTAATAAAAGGTTTATTCATTTTAAAAGTCTTTCCATTTGGGTTATTGCATTGGATATATATATTGTTGTTTGTTGTTTTTGGATCGTATATGTTGTTTTGTTGCAGGTTTTTCCAATTTTTATTATAGATTTGAAGCGTAAGCAGCCACAAATTGTTGTTAGTGCCAGGTGTCACGTGTCACCTAGCGACTTAAAGTGAAGTGTTTTTGGTACACCTTCCAAGAAATTTCACACTAACAAATGGCGAATCCACTGGTGTAATAATAGTGTTCTTGAGTGACTGAGGTTTCAGTAAATTTCGGGGTTTTCTACAACTATTTATAGCCTCTCAATTTATATTGATAATATTATTTCCTTTTTTGTCAAGTTTTTGAATTTTGGTGGTTTTCTGGTTCTTTTCGCAGGTCATAGGTACCAGTCGAGTAGGAGACGACAAAATCTATGCGAGATTTGTCTAATGAGAGTCTTGGGAGTAAAAAGCACTTTTCAGCCCCATATTTGTGTTCCAGGGTGCATTTTTTGGCCCAAAAACTATGTTTTCCACCATTCCAAGTCAATACTTGCATTTAGAAATTTTTCCAGAATTTTTTCAGATTTGTCGAGAGTGTTCTGTGTAGACTGGGAAGGGTCTTCTACCTCTATTTAGTCTCCCCTAGGCCTAGATTCTCTTAGTTTTTATCTTTGAGGAATTAAAAATCCCCCTAGGGTTTACAGTATACCTCCTCATTGTTAGGAAGATATTGGCTGAGTGAGGAGTCTAGGGTTTTAGCATTTTGAACCACTAATTTTCAGAGTTTGATCCATTACTTTTCAACACTTTTGGATAGTTTCTTTTTGGATTGGTTGCAAATTGTCTATTATTAGGTGGATATTTGTAGTACAAATATTTATTGTTAGATATCCTATCATAAGATAAGTGTTTGCTCAAGCTCTTGTACCTTTAATTATGTATGCATGTTTACTATGATGGTTAAAATGGCAATGTTAAGTTGAGGAATGTGTTGTACTGCATGGATCAGGAATGATGATTTCTTGTGTATTCTCTAAAGAATGAGCTAAATTCCTAAGTGTGTTCAATGCTTATGTTATGCCGAGGAATGTTGAGTTTGGTGTAAATGTGTAATTCTAACCTCTGTGCAGCTGATGAGGAATGGTTACTTCCCATATGGCTTAAGAGCATTGTTCAATTTGATTGTCGACCTAGTTAGGGGTTTTGCATGATTTTACCTAGTTGAGGTAAGTCGATTGGTTAGTTCATTTGGCATGGATTTTTTTCCATTGAGGAAAATCATCCGGTTGGGTACTTTTGACTAACTGGTTCGATTCAAGCCAAGTCGATTGGTCAGGATTATCTCAACTGGTCCTATCACATATTTCTTGAGTAAATGAATGAACTCTTATATGTGTTCATAAGCCTATTTTATGTTCCATACCCGTCCTAAAGGTCATGTGAGTCTTTACGTTATTATGAGCCTGAAATAGGTCTAATCATCTTATGTGTGAATGAGATGGGAAAATATATGTTATGTTTTTCATGATGCTAAAATAATTTCTATCATGCCTTGTTTATATGTTGCAAAACCTCAGGAGGGATAGCCCTAGGTACATATACCCAATTATTTATTATAGGTTGATTCAACTTGGTGTATTACAATCTCAAGATGGATAGTGTAATATTATGCTTATATTCATATATGTATGCATGGATTGGAAGCCTCAGATAACTTTGGGATAGACTTAATCCCATAGTCCATAAGACTAAAATTTGTGACTAAGTGCCAAGGGCAGAGGCCATAGTATTTATATTTTATGAAGAAATGTATATGTATATATATAAATACTCATGGGTCTTGGAATTCCATACTCTGAAGGAAAAAGAAGTCGAATCCCCTGTTAATCCACATGGCCTGGCATCATAGCTAGGGTTGAGAGCGGAGGCATAAATCAAATCATATAGGCATTAAATAATAAACATCATATGGCCAAGAGCTAGAAGTAGGAGTTGGGAAGTCGTGGCACCTATCCAAATGTATGGTGGAGAGTGTGCGTTATTTGAACAGTGGGAATTCAATAGAAGACCCCCTTATTTTCCTTACTGGGGGGGTGTAGGGGCAGGGTGGGGGGTATGCATTTAATAATGACTACTGGATTATTAGGCCATATCATCATTGTTGGTTAGTGGAAGCGAAATTGTGCTCTAGAACCACAATAGTATACCCCCTCCCCTATTTTCCATACCAAAAAGAAGGGGTGGGGTCATATTCAATCGTTTCCATTAAATCATGCATCCTATTACCATCATTAGATAAAAAGGGGTAGTTCTAAAATAGACTGGGACAAAAGTATTTGATAGAAACTTACGAGATCAATTTCCCATCCTGAGATGTATTTTCCCTGGAAGTTTTAAGAGGGGGCATAAAGGAAACCCCTGGGATTTTATTCCCGGAGTAACATGTCCTTAGGGGCCCAATTGGTAACATATTCTCATCGGGGTCCATGGTGGCAGGGGAGAATCAAAATGATTTAGGCCTGTGTAAAACCAGGAAGAAATCTAGAAAAATTTTTGATTAAAAATCCTTGCAAACAGGTTGATAATCGCCTATGGGACCCATCAAGTCAGGGGTCAGGATAATTGGTCAGGTTGGGAAAGACAAGACTAAAATTAATCGAACTCATTGACTAGTTAAGTGGGAACTATTGGTCAATATTGGGTTGGTCATGCCTAATAGCAAGTCGAGTCAATAGCTTGGTTGTGCCTATTATCTAGTCAGTCAATCAGGATCAGGGCTTTTGTGAATTCCATGCCTTGTGCTTTCAACAAAATGGGTTGACTACTAACTATACACAAGCATGCCTATTCCACATGGATCTGTTCTATGGTATCTAACAAACCTTGTAGGTGCCACGCAATATGCCATGTGGGTGACATGTGGGCCACTGTTTATATGGCAGGTTTAATGTGGCTAACTTGAAATGGTCATATCTTTTAATATGTAAGTTAGATCGGGGAAAATTTTATATTGTTGGAAATGTCTTGACGAAGAAAATTTGATGCTATTGTTTGTTTCTAGTTTCAAGGTATTTGAAAAATGAGAACTTTTATGACCCCATTTCCATAACTAGACTTGGAGGTTGGGTTTCCATAGTAACCATCTCCTTTCATCCTTGGTATGGTCCATGGTTAGTAAGGGGGTGTGTTATAGAATGGTATCATAACAAAGGTTCAACACTAGACCTTTGGAGATTATGTGAGGCTTTGAAGCATTGTAACAGGTGCTAGAATCTAGTCATCGAGTAGATTAATTATGTATGTAATTGTTGTTGATGAGATTGAACCACACTTGTTGGTTTGAAACGTGTCGGCCAAAAAATTCTCTCATGTGATTTCTACTGAAAGACTTCTTTTATTCATTATGGATCACAGAAGCTTGAATACAAAGATTATTTTGTTATGTGCATATAGTATGATACTAATGCTTGGATATGATTTTTATTGTTATGGAGGTGATGACCTTAGATGTGATGTTCCATCTATCCTTACAACAAAAAACTCCCAATATCAAACCATGGTGATGATTTGTATTTTTCACTTATGTATGTTTAATCTAGTAGTTATGTGTGTGTGTGTGACAACACATATGAAGACAATAAAGGCCAAAAAGGAAATGAGGATAGGAATGGTGCAATATAGCACTAGCCGTTCACAACATGGATATGAAGAGGAAAGATAAATTGAGCATAGAAGAGAGACATGTTTTCCTGACTTAATGGAAACATTAAGGAGTTTAAGATCTAATATAAGGTATTTCAAGGCTCACAACAAGAGACTTTTCAGGGATAATGAAAACCTTTTCAGAGCACAGGAGAGGCAAGCAGAAGTGAATGTAGTCATATTGCATAGCCTTTCATACTTGCAAAGGAAAAGGAAACATGAGTTGGGAGCTAGTCATATGGACAAGAAGAATCCCTTAGAAAAAGAAGAAAAGATAAATAGATCATATGGGAGAAATTCCAATAAAATATAGAGAATGCCAAGTGAAGATACAATAAAAGGAGGTACTCTGCTAGACACTCCAAAGAAGAGGACCAACACCCATGAGAAACAACTTGAAGACACTCACATAAGGAACTATCATCATCATCATCTTCGTATAAGGAGGGAAAAAGAATGTGTACTAGAGGAATTTAAGAAAGTTAAGCCTCCTACATTTGATGGTGAAGTAAAGGAAGAAAAATAGTATGAGCATGGATGTTGGAGACGAAAAATTTATTCAGAGTGCATAACTACTTTGAGAATATGAAAGAAAGGGTGGCTAGGCTTCATCTTGAAAGGAAAGGTTGATATCTTATCTAGTGGGAGGATCTAAAGAATGTACAAGGCATAAGAGAAGAGGATATATCATGGAAAGAAATTGAGGAACACTTCAGGGACAAATGCCTTTCTGAAAGATATTTTAACAGCAAGGCGGAGGAGTTATACAAGCTCAAAATGGGACAGATGTCCAATGAAGAGTATGTTACTAAATTCCTAGAGTTACTTCAATATGTGCCATACCTCAAAGAGGAAAAGGAAAAATTCCAAATATTTATCGATGGGATGCCACATTCCTTCAAGGATAGAATCGGATTTGATGAGCCACAGACCTCGGATGATGCGATCAGAAAGCTAAAGCATTTCTGTAAACAATCTAGGTGCAGGCTAGAGGTTAAGGCTGATTTGAATGCAAAAGGAAGTTTCAAAAATTGGATGAAAAAGGCAAGGAAATTTAGGACAAGATCCTGGGAAGAAGGCAAGAAGTGTCACCACCAATTGAGGTAAAACTCAATATAAGTTCATAGTTTCTTATGAAGGCTAACCTAGTCAGACTAAAAAAGGGGATGGTTCCCAGGGGAGCCTATAGTATGTTGGGAATGTGGGGAAAACCATTTTTATAGAGACTTCCCCCAGATACAAAGAAATAAACTGGGATTGCATACTATGCAATAAACATTGGCGGTGGAGGACGTAGCTTGAAATGTACCTAGAACCCATTTAGTCGTGGAAAATAGACAAGTTGGTCACCTGGAATCAATAGCTGAGATGGTTGACTAAGTGTGGCATCATACCCATTTTTCTATTCTCATAAGCAATGTAATTGAATTGTGAATGAGTTGTATACAGATTAAATGGAATTGTGTAAAGGGTTCGGGTTGAGCTTGTACTTGAAAAGTATTGAGAAACACCGAGAACCATGCGAATGGAGTTGTGATTATTGATTGTTTATGGAACTCATGTTTCAATTGGTTTTATGCATGGTTTATCAATTGGTTGTTGATAGTGCATGTTCATGCCACCTCATTATGATACATTATGAATTTTCTTTCATTTTCTTCTTCTTTCCTTCGAGGTTTTGGGTCTTTGAAAGCTTGTAGGGTAGGAAGGTAAGATAATGGAGCTTGGGGAAGAGTTGAGTGGACCCTAACGATGAAAGTAGACTTTAATGAATCTCAATATATGTACGAAGGGAAGTTGAAGCATAATGGGGTCGTATGGAATCCAAATGGATTGGTTGAGTCCATAAGAATAAATGGGCAGTGATAGAAGAATCATGTGAATGGCCTAAATGGGAGGTTTCCTAAGCTTTAAAATTGCATGGCCAACATGTATATGCATAGAAATGCATCCTTGTATTATGATGCAGTGAGGAAGCATAAGTGTTATTGGTATGACAGGATTCTAGTTGAGAACCATTATAGTTGTAGGGTTTGCAACCAACAAGAATAAAGGAATTGGATAAAAAAAAATCCTTGGCCAGATTTTGGGACCATTGATCTCAATTCAATACACGCCTTACATGGACATAGGAGCTTCCATCAACCTTGACCTTATGACATAAGTAAATATGTGTTGAGTTCATGAACATGTTGATGTGTGAATAAAGTGTGAAATACCATTGTGATTGACATATCATTATTATTGCTCATCCTTGTGAAAGAATGATTGATCATGTTTCTAAGTCATATTGCAGGAATTAGCCTCATGGAGGGACAGATTCATGAGGGTATGTTTTGATTTCATTGTAATTCCCTCTACAACTAATCTCATGAGAAATTGTATGTTGTAATATAGGACATCATACTGCCCAATTCAGGTGAATGAAGTTGACTGAAAATAAGAACAACAACAACTTGAAGATATCAAAGTGCACAAAAAAATCACCAAGAAGACTACAAAAAATCCATTGAAAGACAATTGATTTAATGGGGATATATCCATTCATTTGTTGGGCAAGAAACTGTGTGTGTGAAAATTGAATGTAAATGAGTTGTAAATGTAAATCTCACTATCATTTATGCTTTTATTAAGCATGTTTTGATTTTTGTTTGGGAATGAGGAATTGAGGATGGTGTTATTCTAAGGGGGTGGGGTTTGTGGCATCCCATTCAAGTTAATTTCTCTTGTAAACATTGAAAATAATTCCCTGTAATTATGTAACCATAAATCAAAATGGCTGAGAGAAAGGGACACGAATTACATTGCTTGAGGAGGGACATTGCTTGAGGAGTTGGTTATTTTTTTTAAATATCAGTCATGGGTTGGATGGGTGGTTTTAATGGGATGGATATGTAATAAATTAACTGGAAAATATAGAAAAATCCCATGTGTCTTTTGGAAATAACTGCAATCAAGAGAGAACAAAAATAGAAGGTAGAGGATGGGTTTAATTTTCAAAAAATGATGGGTTGAGTGGATCCTCAGGAAGGAGGTTGATTGGCCTATCAAAGTGTGTAGGAAGGAGGGGAATTATCCATTCATGATTGGGGATTGAATCAATCATCACAGGAAATAGGAAAAGAGGGAGGTCGAGAGGCTCCTTGTGATCAAGCTTCTTCATTGAGAGGGAAAAGAAGTATATAAGGATTGAGAGAATTTAGGGAGATGGGAAGCTTTGATGGTAACACAGCTAAGAAACACATGAGGCTTGTTGGTTAATAATCAAATAGCATAACTCTGATGATATCCCTGTAGAGAAACCCATGAGGATTGTTGGATGATAATCACAAAGCATAAATTTCATGATAGCACAACTGAGAAACTCATGAGGCTTACTGCCTAATAATCACAGAGTAAGATTTAGATGATAGTACAGTTGAGAAACACGTGAGGTTTTCTCATTGATAATCACTAAGCAGTGGTTATTCCTTACAAGGTTGATAAATCCACTATAAATTGTGCTACTTGACAACTTCTAAGAGGTGGAGGCACCAAGGGATAGTGGGTCGATAACACTTGATAGTAGTTACATAAGGTTTGGCTAAGAACACAGGCGAAAGTTTCACTAAGAAGCCACAACAAAGTGCACTCTTATTCCTTCAAAGGTAACACAATTGATAAAATCTCCTTACCATTAACCTTATCTCTCTCTCCACATATGAATTGAGACCTTGTGTTTAAATCCCCATAGAAGTTGGATATTGCAGTGTATGTCCCTCCATATAAAGTAATTGTTCCCTACTTTACATAAAATTTATTGTATAGTTGGTGGGTGGAGGTAGGGTAGCCTCAAGACACCCTATTTGTATCTAATGATATCAGTGTTTTCATATTACCTAATTGATTTTTTGGTGGGTAAAGGTGGGATGCCTTTGGAAACCCTGCTTCAGCTGGAAGTATTGTCTTTACTTTATTGAATTCTCCTCCTCAAGCTCTAGAATTTGGGTTAGGGATGACAACTACATGAAAAACTTGTTTGTATCTTGTTTATGGTTGGGTGGAAATTTGTAGTCCCAATCTTAGTTTCCAGAATTCCTATCATAAGATAAGTGTTTAATAAAGCTCATGTACCTTGAATGTTGTATACATGTTTAAAGTGTTGGTTAAAATGGAAATGCTAAGTTGAGAATGTGTTGTTGTGCATGACTGGGGAATGATGATTTCCTATGTATTATTTGATGAATGAGTTAAATTCCTGAGTTTGTTCAATTCCTATGTTATGTTGAGGAATCTTGACTTCAGCGTAAATGTGTAATGATAAACTTTGTGTAGCTGATGAGGAATGGTTATTTCCTGTATGGTTTGAGAGAATTGTTTAGTTTGATTGTCGGCCTAGATAGAGGTTTCAACTGATCATACCTAGTTGAGGTAAGTCAACTAGTTAGTTCATTTCATGGATTTTTTCTAGTTGAGGAAAATCGACTAGCTAGGTATTTTTGATTTATTGGGTTGAGTTGAGCCAAGTTGATTGGTTGGGATTATCTTGACTGGTCCTATCACATATTTCTTAAGTAAATGAGTGAACTCTCATATATGTTCATGAACCTATTTTACATTCCATACCCATCCTAAATTTCATGTGAATATCTAAGTTATTATGAGCCAGAAATAAGTCTAATCAACTTAAGTGTGAATGAGATGGGAATATGTATGTTATTTTTGTCATGATGTTAAAAGAATGGCTATCAGGCCTTGTTTACATGTTGCAAAACCTTAGGAGGGGCATCCTCAGGTACATATGCCCAATTATTTGTTACAATTTGAGTCAACCTGATGTATTACAAGTTCAAGAAGGATAGTGAAATGTTATTCTTATGTTCATATATGTATGAACGGGCTGGAAGCTTGGGAGATCTAAGGGTTTGGATTAATACCATAGTCCATATGACTAATCGTTGTGACCAAGCGCCAAGGGTGGAGGCTATTGTATTTATATTTTATGAAGACATATATATTTATATATATAAATACTCATGGGGTTTGGAACTCCATAGCTTAGAGGAAAAAGGGGTTCAACTCCCCTAGCAAGCCATATGGCCTGGCACTATGGCCAGGGTTAAGAGAAGAGACCTAAATTGAGTCATATTGGAACAGAACAATAAACGCCATATGGCCAAGAGCTAGAACCAGGAGCATGGACGTTGTGCCACCTGTTGGGGCCCTAGAGTCACATTGAGTTGTGAAAAAGGTGAAGAGCCTTGGAACATCTAAATTTCATGTTCGGAGTTTTCTTAATTTTGATTTTTTGTTAATTTGCATTTATGTCTTCTAGGGTTATGTCAGAAACAATTGTAACCTTGAAAATACTACTGGGTGTATTTCTTTTACCTAGTTTCATACTAAGTAATTCATACACTTGGGGCTTGACATACAACTTATGGGTATGATTGGAATGTTAAAATATGATAGATACGGCAAGCATAATAACCGGGCACTTAAGAATCCACCTATTTAACATAGGTGTAAAATAAATTTTCATTTTCATTAAAACCCATGTGATGATTCATAATAAACATGAATACTCCATACAATATTAATTCATATCACATAATATAGATGAACATCATAGTGATTAAATTCCCTCATAACATACAATATACAATTATACGTTAAACAACAAAGTTGTACCATCGAATTTCCATGAACAATTGCATTTGTATTAAATCGAAAATGCAAATTCAAAATTACATCAAAAATTACAAGCTCATGTAAGAAAGTACTAGTAGCCCATAATGTACTACAAAATCCCAACCTTAATCGCAGCTCGAGAGTACAAGCCCAGCAAAATCTTCAAAATTCACATAAGAATTTTGTACAAAAATTTTCCCATTTCTTTACATCACAATAGGACCTATTTATAGGCACAACCCCCCTATGACCTAACCCTAAACCACTACTGGTTATGGAAAACCAGTAGGTGGTTTACAATATACAACTGGAAATTTGGTAGTTGATTGCTTACTTGGACTTCCAACTGTCAGGATGGGTTCCACTTCTTCAAGATACCTTTCTTATTGTTTAGATTATGTGGATAACTCAGCAGATCGTGTGGACTTCTGAGGGGTGTGATGTGTCCCTGTTGTAGATGCTTATGATGTCCGCTAGTTAGAAGTGGATGCTTCCTGTGCTACAAATTTCTTCAATTGTGTTTGGTACCATTTCTAGGTTGCAGAAATATGTGAGGGGATCAAGCTCCATTCCTTCATTAAATGGCACCTAAAATTTTGGTTTGTTTTAATAGCGACACTAAATCAATGTTTGAGTTGTACTCCAAAGGTTGCAATCCCTTGAGAATCTCCTTCACCTTGAAAATAATGTAAAATGAGGGTTGCAAGTGTCTCATAATAGTTTTGGGTTTCAATGCATCTCCTTTCTTTCAATTACAAAGGGGTCATTTCTCGTTGCGTCTATCCCAACTCGATAATCTTCCTTCAATGCAACATTTTTGTCTGTGTATATGAATCTGGGCAGACCTTTTCTTAACAAGGGCTCAAAGACTCCTATAATATTTATTATATGATTATCCCTTTACTTATTTTCCATGTCACTTATAAGGTTCACTTTATGGAAAACCATGTTACATTGGCGGACCAAGAAAGCTCTTTCATGTCGTTATATCTCTATTTTGCTTATCATTAGCATAAATTGAACCAATATTATTCATTTCTCTAGTTTATTTTACAACAACATCCTGAAACTATCAACTTCCTTTTTTTCTTCTAGGACCAGAGCCCATTTCACTTGTAATAATGAAATTTGTTCCCAATTTTCATCATCCATCATGTCTTTAGTGATCTTATCCCAAATGGTGATAAGCCACCTTCAAGTTTGCTCGAGAGGCATGCTTCTTCCTAATAAAATCCAGTTCTCACTTGACTTGGTCAAAGGACCTCTCTTGCTCCTCAACTTCTTTATTCAATTCTTTGATCATTTTATTATTTTGAGCCAAATATTCATCTCCACCATCTAGTAATCCTACGTTTATTGACTTCATCATTTAATGACAAATTATCCACAACTGCAGCTAAATTATCTATTGGGTCTGGATAACAATAGTTTCTACACTACCCTAGCTTTCAGATCAGTCACTTAGGACATCAATAGTAGGAACTTGTCCTTGTATTTTTGTGCCTCTTGGGTGATACAATATAATTTTTTCACCTCCTCCTCCTTTTGCTTCTCAACCTCCATCAGCTCCATTTTCTGGATTGGATAGGCCTCCCATTTTCCTTGTCTCCTCAAGATCTTGATCTCTTTATTTTTCTCATCTAGTACTTTCTTATATTCTTGGAACTTGCTCTTAGAAATAGAAACCTTCAAAATTACTTTCTCCAAGTATTCAATCTTCAACATTCTTTCCTTGGTGACCACATTTCCTTTCTTTAATTTTTTATCTACCCTACAATAGTCTTCTCTCAGCGTTTTCAAGGATGACTAGGCATTCTAGGCTTCGTTGCATATGGTGTCATTTAGAACCTTAGAAAAACTATAAGGATTAGGTGGAGGTATTTGAGATAGATGAAAAATGATCTTAGCAACGTCATAACCTTCAATAGAGTGAACCTCTTTTCCTTTTTCCTTCAAGACTTCTAAGCTCAGTGTGTCTCCTTCGTAATCTTGGACACTAAGTAATTGACTTTCTAGAATCCTTCTATGAAATTTCCTTGATATTACAACAACAAGAAATTTCTTCTTCTAACTGACTAACTATGTAATTTATTTGTTATGGAAAAAAAAGAATAAATCAGACTGTAATTATTCACAAATAAAAAGGTTATGGAAAATAAAATATTGGAACTAAGAAATATAGAGAAAACACACAAAAAATTGACACAGTTATTTTTGGACTAATGTTCCCAAAAAAACCTAATGCGGTAAAACCGATGTAGTAGATTAGGGTTTTATTATTATAATGCATCAATGAAAATATGAGTACAATCTCGATGCCAAAAAATGGCAGTCCTCAACAAGATAATCTTATAAAAATTATGTTACGCACTTGACCTGCGAGAATAATAGAATGCCAAAAATACGAAACAATATTTCCAGAAACACAGAAATATCACATGAATTGAGACAAGTTGAAAAGATATTTTATTATTCAAAAGCATAATACAATGTTCACCTACCTCTTTGATGGGGCAGCCTCCAAGAGATCAGAGATCAATTACAATAAAACTTGGTGATTCTTCCCTTGCTATCAAAGGTTATTTATAGCTTTATGACATCCAAAACCCTAACTACTAGTGGTCCCTTGAATAATACAGGTTAACCACTTATCTATTAACTATGGCCTGTTTATAACTAATTGTGGTCAATTTTCTATGATGTGAGTCAACCACTTACAATTATTATTAATTCGGATAACCACTTACGGGCTTTATTGACTCAACTAACTAACTATGACTCTGACTAGGCCCCTTACGTTTATTACATAAATAAAGGGGTGTTGACAGTGTTGGACCCGCCAACATTTAGGTGATCTCCCCGATATGAAGTCCCAACTAGACCTCACACAGTGTGGAGTAGGAGTTCCAGCAGTAGGTGGTGATGTTATGCCTTGACTGTGAAAACGCTCAAAGTGAAGTGTGGTAACTTTGGGTGAGAGAGAGTGTGTGACCCTGTGGAAAGTCAAGTGTTATGCATGAAGGTTCCAACACACGAAGGGGAAAGGAAGTGTGTCCCTTGGAAGCTTGTAATAGTACGCAGCTTAAAGGAATACACAAGCATAATGACATAACAAGATAAGATGTGGAATAGTCCACAAGTTAGAGTGAGAAATTAATACAACAATACACATTCAACAAGGTTCGTACAAATGCAAATGAAATAGTTCATAAACATAAGTGTAAGTTAACTAACACACCTTGAAAATACAATAATAATAGTCCTACTATATTCACAACATATGCATGAAAGCATGTTGGATCTGAATTTATTATTATAAGTGAAAGTTCCATTCATACATACACCATTAATGACCACTAGCCCCAATAATGGAACATTAAAGTCAAGAACACTTGCTCCTCCAAAGAAGTATACTCGCTATATGCTATGGAGAAGCCAAGGCTCTTCACAATACTCCCAAACTACTTCTAAGCCTAAGCCTAACCAAAATCTTGGATCCAAAAAGCCCATTACATGAGTTATGAGGTTTTATTTATAACAAGAGAGGGTGCCTCTTCAACTCCCCTTGGTGACCTTTGGACTACCCTCATTACTCTTCAACTTCTTTACAAAAATGACTCATTACATTACATGATGAATCTTCATATTCCAATATTGACACTTGGAGCAGCTTGTGAAGTCCCTGCTAAATTGACCGACTCATGGAGTCTAGAGGCATTGTAGCAATACCTCCATGGATCCTCCTTTGGGCAATGGAATGTCTCGCTGATCCACAGAAGGTAAAATCCTGCTCATTGGTCTTTACAAATACCATAGGGATCATATAGATTAAAGTCTCGTGTACTGAATGCAAACTTCACTATCTCCTTTCCCTCAACATCCGTGACTTTCAAGTTCTTTATCTCGTATAATCCAATTTGCAAAGGAAGAGTGGGCCATGGTGCTTTTTTCTTCATGTGCAACGCTACTCAAACCCTATGGTGATATGATATGATACTTCTTGCATGAAAAGCTTGCTGGTGGCATACCTTGGTAAAACATGCGGAGGCTTCTCTCCACCAAACACTCTAAGGAAGGTGCCATCTAGTGAGGCATACCAATCTGTGATGTCTATTATCACCTTCATTTATCCTCATGATATGCAAGGTGGATCTTCTTCAAAGATGAGCTTGTAGAGGGAGATGATGAAGTGATCAGTTAGTCATGTCACTACTCCTTGATAAATGCAATCCAAAAGAAACTTGCAATAGATATGTATGATAGGTTTTCATGGTTTCCATGTGTAGTTCATGTCAGGGAACTATTGTTGTGCACAAATTGCATCAAGTAAATATGCAGACACATAAAACCTTGCCCACTCACTACCGGGAGTACTCTGAAACTATGCTACATGGGCCCTCAATTGTCGAACCAACATATCTTACCAGTTGAACAACTTCCCCTCATTCACCACCTGGTACAATAAGACTACCCACCCTTCAGGAAAGGTTTTTGTGCTCTGTTGACCATGGATCCTACATGCTAATATAACCAAGAGATAGTAGGCCTTCCTGAGGGACTTTCTATTATATACATGGGTGGGTGTCTATCAAAAATTTGATGGCTCTTTCACCCAACCTTTGACAATTTTTCTTATGTTCACATAGTTGTGGGTGGCATAGAAAAGTGAGTCCATGTGCTCTACTGGCTCTGGCAAGTGATACATGTGTTGATAGTCTTCTGCCCGAAAGGTGGAAAACTTATGTTTGTTGGCACTTCTCAATGTCATCGTCTTCTCATTAATGTGTGAGACAATTTAGCTAATGACATCCGCACATGGGAAGGTTGGATATATACATAAAACCTTGTGTAGTCCTAACTACCAGATACTAAGATAAACCTATCGGCCCTCTAATTCTGCCTCAAGTTCCTTTACAAAATAATATTTAACCTACTTCCATGTTAGTGATGATCCCTTTTCTATAAACAATTGTGTGTTTGCATACACTGGAAAGTCTATTGGTGCTTGCTCAACTACTTTGCCAAGATTTATCTTAGTGGTTTCTTTTAAAGAAAATATCTTAGGTGTCATAGTAACAATGACTCCTAGAGAGGTGCTCCATAATTGTTGTACCTATTAGACAAAAAGACACTCACAGCAAGAAAATAATAGTCATTAGCAAATCTACTTTCAAGGCATGTTCAAGCAACAAACTAGAAATCTTATGGGGAGGATTGCGCAATTCTCATTAACAAGAGGGACTAGCTACCTGTGCAAACTACGCACTACACAGTCCCAGCAGCCATGGTTGAATATTATGGATTTGAAATTGCGCAATGTGTAGTTTAGCTTGGGCAGTGGTCTAGGAAGGACTGCGCATTGCACAGTCTTAGTGGCCAAGGTGAAAGGTTGGCTCTTGGAACTACACAGTGCACAGTTGGAGTGAGCTTGTACTGCACACTATGTAATTCCCTAGGCCAATATTGTGGCTTGAACCTTAGGATTGCACAATGCCTAGATGGGAAAGTGAAAAGCGGACAAGGAAAGTGCAGATCTAACCAAGGGAAGTGTGAACAACGAGAAGATCTGAGATATAGTGTGAGCTTGAGTGAAAATTTGACTAAGTATGAGTTAATCCACGTAGATCAAGAGCATCAATTAATCAAATAGAAGGAAAATCAAGTATATGAGGGGAGTCGCCACAACGACGACCATTGATGCAAAAACAGGAAAACCAATGGAATAGTTATGAAAGGCAAACTAAAACTTAAAAAAAAAAATTCTACAAGTTAAAACAAGTTGAAACGCCAAAAAATATAAAGAGAAATAAGTAAAAATCACTCACACAATCAAAATGACAAAAAGTGACAGAAAAAAGTAGCAAAAGACGACAAAGTGAAACTCACCTAGAAAACTGACAATGATCACATTGAAGGTTCCTTAATCTCCTCGTTAATGCTAGAGCTCCAAGATCAAACGAGAAAATGAGCTCTAGAAGCATAGATTAAATAGATGCATGCATGCCTAAAATCAAGAAAAAAACAACACTTGGTGGAAGTTTACAAAAATAGCGAAAGTGCCTCCTTCGGGATACTAAAAATAGATCCCTATTTTTTAGGGATGCTTTTTTATTTTTTTTATATTTTTTCTCTTTATGGGGAAACTTTTCATGCACACTCCGGGAAATACTACATAGTTCTGGGGAACTGGGCAACTTTATGTCCAGTACATTGCGTAGTTTATAAGCTTAGTGAAGGATTGTGCAATTTCTAGTCTCAATGTTGGGTTGCCTTCCATGACTTTGCAGTTTCTGGGCTCAAGGCTGATTTCTAGTGAGAAATGAACAATTCCCATCATCAAGGTTGTTTTCCCTCAAGGATTGCATAGTTTTTGGATGCAAGCCCAGAACTGTTGTGACACCAAGTTGGGAGATCAACTTATGACTTAAAAGAATCAGCTAAGTGTGAAAACAAGCAAGCACAAGCACAAATGAAATGATAAGTCTTATTCAAAGCATGAATACCTGGATTAGTGTAAGATGAGCTCCTATGGATAATAAGGAAGCCTCCAAAATCAAAGCGTAGGAAAAATTTTGGAGGGTGGTTGTAGCCGCTACAACACTGGCAACACACTGGTAGAACTTCAACTCTCTGTATGGATATTGTCTCATGCAAAATACGTCTAACTCTTCCAGAAGTATTTTTCAGTTCATTGATTAACACATCTTATTCACTTAGGTTGAGTTAAAGATATAGTCCCTACCATTATCTTCATCGACAGTGTTGTCACTCACTGCAAAATTTGTTTTTTGCTAACCAACATACGAAATAACATAAATGTTTTCATCCACATTTTGAGCCATAGAATCCCTCAAAGCTAAATTGGACCCCCTTAAGTGGGTAATGCTCGGAATTAGCTTTCCAATGGTATATGGAACTCCTGAAGTGGACTCTGGAATCAAAATTTAGAGCAGATTGAAGTTGCCCTTTCGAAAACTAGAAAACAATGAGAAAATGCCTAAGGGTAAAATCTCGAGTCTCAACATGTCGGTGATCCCACACAACGATGATCTCGCATATCAGAAATCCTTCACATTGGTGATCTCTCACATCAATGATATCACATATCGGAGTTCCAAGGCATCAAAGCATCAAGATATCGGTGCATCCTAAATGACGATCAAACAGGTGACAACCTTGTAAAGTTGCGATATCACATGAAGTTTCAATTGCAATTAAATTTTTCGAGATTGATCCTCTAGTGTTAAAGCATTGGGAAATTCCAATGAAGAATTTACAAAGGAATTCAATCGCAAAACTAGAAGAGGGTGGGCCTTTTATCTCTCCTATATGGAGCCACGTGGCTATATATGATTGGTTCCAATAAGGGACACATGGTGGCTTACGTCACCTTGACATGGCAATTCAGTGGACACATGGCATGCTAATTTCTCATTTTCAGGTCCTATGGGGACATATCCAAGTGACATGTGTCCCCACTCAAGAAGCATCACGTGGCATTAATGACGCCATGAATCAAAGATTAGAAATAAACGGTTGCTACGTATTGTGCCTCAAAAGGAAATTGTTGATTGAAAACCTCTAATTGGGGGACTCCGATATGGGGGTTGGCCTACACTCATGAAGGACCAAGGGTTAAGTAGAAAATGTGATCGAAGTTTGGTGATTGTTGATGGTGTGTTATGCACCAAAGTTAAATCATTGATTCAAAACCCTGGTGTGTTATGCACCAAAGTTAAATCATTGATTCAAAACCTCTAATATAGGGGCTCGCCTATGGTCACGCAAAGATCTGGCAAACTAAGAGCTAAGCAGAAAATGTGATCGACACTCACTATTTCATGAAGTTTGTTCAGCGTGAACACCTTATTTATCAAGCTATGTTATTTGGCTAAGCACCTGGTCATAGTCCCCGGTCATATGACGAAAAAACAATGAAAGGGCTCAAAGCAAAAGAGGCCTAAAGGGATTGGAACTCGTTGTTTCACAATGATTTGTACTGTTAAGTGCCCATACTGAAGAATCCCTAATATCACACCGTGGTTATTTTATGAGGCGTGTTTCATTCAGATAACATGGTACAGAGCTTTGAATGCCTATAGGTCGACAACTGTAGTATTAAACGAAGGCATGGAAAGGTGGTAAATCAATATGGGGCTCAACCAAGACATAATGCCTTAGCATGGAGCTCCACTCAGTCATACAATGAAGGATTCCTATATTTATCTCTGCTTCCACTCTGTGACAAGCCAACACAATCAATTGTTACCAACTCTAGAGAGTTGTGAAGCCATACCGTTAAGGTGAAAGAGACATGTGAAATGGTTGGATCATTGAGGTAGGGGCATGGCCTTAGTAGAGGCCATAACAGGGACGTCTGGGAGATATTTTCCTCCCATCATCATTATGTTTTCCTTTTTCTTATTATTCTGTTTATTTTGTAATTTCTTTATTTTCAAGAACGAAATCAAATCCGAATCAAATCATTGTGGGTAGCAGCCTTCTCACGCCGATATAATTGGTCTATTAAACAACTGGAGCTTGAGCTGGGATATTTTGTAATGGTTAATTCAAATCTCCCCCTCTTCTTATAAATAAGGGGAAGAAACACTTAATAGAGGTTTTCTAATTTGCACCTGCAAGTTCGATTTTCCTGCCAACCCAAATTGAATGAATGCAAAAGCGCACTTTGTTGGGCTGTTTCAACTTCCAGGTCCAAATTATGTGATTCCATTTTGGTTCTAATCCCCTATTCGTGAGGGACTCGAGTGATGTATGGCTAAATGTGATGGACTAGTATATTGGACTCACTTTTAGCATTAATGAAACTCTTTGGTGATTCCAATCATGGTCGTAATAAGTATGTTTTTCCCTCTGTAAATCTCATTTCATGTATGTTTTTATTCTACTGAAATTGTGTAATGAATATATCGGACTCAATCTCTCATGGTGATATGTATGTTGCTAAGTAGTAGCAGTTCCTGTGTTATTTAAATATTTACTTATGTACCTTTAAGAGCATAGATTTACATATGTTGATTAGTGATAAGTGTATCCATGAGCTATAGAACATGAAACCTTAATTCGCACTCCGTGATTCCTGTCATTCCATATCTTCTTCTTTCCATCCTTCTGTCGGAACATTGCTGCTTAGGATTTTGTCTTGTTTACATCCCTATGCATCTATTTCCTTCCTTTATATCCTCCTCTTCACCTTTACTACAAATTCAATATTAAGTTTGTCATTGTTTTGTGTCTTCCATCATTACAAGACATTCCTCTTTGAGATCAGGCCGATTCACCCCTTGTATTTGGATCCATGTATCTGCTTGAGTTCACCTTGATGAAAGACTATTGAACCAAGCCCCCCTTTATTATCTTTCCAAACTACATGACAATTGGAGTGCAACAAAAACCCCTCACTTATAATATTCCATGCACTCCTCTATCTAAGATGTCCTAGGCACTGGTCTACAATCAAACCAGAGGTTGTCTCTAGGAAGATTTCTATATCCCCTGAAGCACTTGTGCTACAAGTGCTAGAAAAAGCGACGACATATTTCTGGGGTCGTTACCGGGAAACGGATTAGAATATTTTTCCCTGGGTATGACAAATATTTATATTCCCTCTGTCAAGTGAGAAAGGGAAGTATAGGTTGAAGATCTCTCACCTTGGAGACTCCACTGCCTGAATACCTATTGTATGATAGTCCCAGCAATGCCAACAACTTTCTGGCACCATTGTCGGGGAACGAAACCAAAATATTTTTCCCTGGGTATGAAAAATCTTTACATTCCCTATGTCAGGTGAGAAAGGGAAGTGTGGGTTGAAGATCTCTCACCTTGGTGACTCCACTGTCTAAATTTCATTATAAATACCTTGGCAACTCCACTATATGAATCTTAATTGTAAACACTCTGACGACTCCACTATCAAGACATGGAGGAGAAGATAGAAGAGAGGGAGAGGTTAATAAAGAACTTCTTTTCTAGACTGGAAAAACTGGAGCTAGAAAGTATAAACTAGCAGAACTTCCAGGCTTGTAATCCATGTTTAAATCCCCAATACATAAGGCCTCCCCTATAGATATTGTAAGGGGAGAAGAAAGAACATTAAGATCACACTCATCCTCCATTATATATAGAAGATGATTCAGAGAAACAGATTTCAGATGCAAATAAACTTCAGGGGAACTTATGTTGATCTTTCTTAGATAAAGAACAAGAACTCAGATCATATGAAGAAGAGTAGGAGGATATTAATGCAACATTGAATGATGACAAGATCGATGATTACTATAAATATTTTTTTGATCTCATGCAAGCTCAATTGCACAAGAAATACTATCTGAGGTCATCTGGAAAGAGATCGAGAAGGTGAGATCAAAATGAAGGTACTCCTTCCCCAGAGCCTCCTAAGCTAACTGATAAGGGAAAGGTTCCTTTAGATCCCAATTTCCTTAAGCCTAAAGCCCTCAAAGAAGAGAAGTCAACCTCCCCCTCCAATCCCATCTGTGATAAAGAAAAATAGCCAAGTAGTGTCAGTGGCTACCCCAACCAAGAAGATATTGGTTAGCAAACTATTCAATAAAATGAGGCAGGTGCAATTTTCTCACATCAAGTCCATGATCCAGTCGCTGACCAGGTGGCATATTTATTTGGCCTACAGTAATATTCCTCAATTCTAAGCCCAATTAGGAGGTTCATGGAGGATATTAAAGGAGTTGAGCATCAACAATCAAGTTGGGGGAACATATCAAAAATTTTGTTAGAAATTTTTTCAAGGTGCATAATTGTTTTGAATTTTGAAATCGAGCAACATGGAGGCATTAGGTCCAACACCCAAATGTTGACCTGGTACCATTGGAGGGTTGAACTCACTCAAGTGAATTGATGCCCAATACATAAGAAGGAGTTGTTTATAAATAAGTGTAGGAATATACAGGGTAAGTTCCTCAGACCGAACACCAGAAGGACACCGCTCACAAACAGATCACAGATCAATACACCAGTATTTTGACGTGGTTAAAACCCTCAGAGAGGGAAACAGTCCACGGCCTGCGCCAACGTGGCTTCTACAGGCAATTTATTAATAAAAGAATGAAAATTTACATTAGCTTCTCTCATGCACGGTTAACCTACAAATGACCCTCCATGCGCTTTAAATAGAATTCATGGACCAATCGGGTGTCAAGCCACGGATCAAGTGTCGGCAATACCGAGGAGAG
>APFE031317405.1:0-48023 GCA_000404065.3 Pinus taeda | reverse complement strand
AAAAAATATCATTATAACAAAAATAAAATTAAAATTAATATTCAGATGGTTGGCTTACCTACTTGATAACCCACCTATACCATATTTATAACAGTCCTCTTTTCTCTTCTCTTTAAATCAGTCCTGATGATGAGTCTTGGTATAGAATCGAAACGTCGACAAATAAAATATGAATACTGTGGAATATCTGAATCCATTCTCTCAAAAACCATACCACAGAAACCTTCAAACCATTACTATGACATTAACTATGCATGTCCAATGGATAATTATCCTACGCCTTTTATCGACCAGCTCATCGACGATTGTGCTAGGAGTGAAATCTATTCCTTTATGGACAGTTTTTCTGGTTACAACTAGATTAATATATCGCCTGCCGATCAACACAAAAATGCCTTCATCTTCCCATGGGGTACCTTCTCCTATAAAAAGATTGCTTTCAGGCTTAAAAATGTTGGTGCTACCTTCTAGCAAGCAATGTTCTACGCGTTCCATGACATTCGTCACATTGTTCAGCAATATCTGGATGACCTTCCGACTCAATTAGCAAAGCGATCTAACCATCCGAACCGCCTTCGTGAAATTTTTCTTCGTTTTCGACACTATCGTATCCATCTCCATCCGCATAAGTGTCTTCTACATCGAATCCAGCAGACTCCTCGGGTTTTTCATCTTTAAGGAGGGCATCCGTCTAGATCCCCTCAAAGTCAAAGCCATCCTGAATCTTCTCCTCCTGCCTCTTTGCAACAATTGCAAATTTTACAGGGTAAAGCCAATTTCTTACGTCGTTTTATTTTGAACTACACCAAAATTGTTAAAGGCTATATGTGGCTTATAAAGCGTGACACTTCCTTTGTTTGGGATGCCACTACCCAAGAGTCATTCAAGCAACTCAAGGCCCTCCTTGTTTCTGCTTTGTTATTGCATCCGACTGATTATCATCATGACTACACTCTTTATCTCGCTACTGCTAATAACACTATTAGCATGGTGTTGGTTCAAGACAACGACGATAGTTCCGAGAATGTCATTTATTATCTTAGTCGCAACCTCCTTGATATAGAAACCCGATATGCTTACGTTGATAAGCTCACTTTGGCCATTCTTCATGTTGTCCGACATTTCCGTCACTATATTTTTTTGTGCACGATGACAGTGATTTCTAATTGCAACTCGATGGCATACATCCTGTCCCATCAACTGCTGGGGGGAAATTACTCAAAATGGATTGTTATCCTTCAAGAATTCAACTTGGAGTTTTCTACAGGCAATTCAAAAAAGTCCCTTGTCTTCACTGAATTAATTTGTTCATTACCGTCCAATACCGCCCCCTCTCGGTTAAAGGATTGCATTCCGGATGATACCCTTTTCTTGATCAACACCCTTGATCCCTAGTATGGTGACATTATCGTCTACCTCCTGGCATCCTCCTTCCATCCTGATTTGTCCAAGGATGCTCGGCGACGTATTCGCCATCATTCTCAGCCTTATCGAATTGTTGGGTACATTTTGTACATTTTGGCATTGATTTCGTTCTCCGTCGTTGTTTGATGTTTGAGGAAGTTGAACGAGTCTTGAATGACTGCCACTCTAGCACCTGTGGTGGTCACATGTATGGTTATGCTACTACCCAAAAGATCCTCCACGCTGGTTATTTTTGGCCCTCTATTTTCAAGGATTGCGTCCTCGCTGTCCGTTCCTATCACGCGTGCCAAATTTAACAATGGAAGATGTGTGCGCCCCCATCCCTTTTGCACCTTATCCTTACCATAGGCCCTTTTTCTAAATCGATCTCTATCTTTCCACTGCTTGCCATCTTCTTTTACCACTAGAATCGATCTCGTAGATCTCCCACTGAATAGGGTCTACCATAGGCCTAAGCGAAACCCCTCAGAAAGAAAGGCATCCCCTTGAAGTCAAAACAGCTCCAATACCAAATGTAGGTTTTAACCTCGTACAGAAATTACCTGCATATGAATTATAAAACATAGAAAATAAACAATGTGAGAGCATAATACATAAAACACATATACACAGAGATTTTCCCCTAGATCCCAAAACCGAGACTACTAGCTTGATTTTTCATTATGTTCCTTTCAATGTTATAATACATATTTATACGCGCCAAAGCATCTAATACCATGGAATGAAAACCATCATGTCCAATACCATGGACCGAAAACCATCGCATCCAAAAAAACATGTGTGAAAATCATGCACAAAACCATAGGTGGGTCCGCCCAACCTAAAATAGGGTCCAAAACCAAAATTTTCTGGGGCGTTGCCCCGGACCCCATAAAGTGGGGTTACGAGTACACCTCAAACCCCCTGTGACCTCCCCCCTTCTAACCCCTGGTTAAGTACATGGGCTAGTCATGGAAAGAATATAACACAACCCAACATTCTCCCACTTGTTGTCTTCTTTCCACAAGGGGCCACAAGAGAGCTTAGTCATTTATCCAGTCTTGAAATGCTCATTGTCTCTCTACACCAATAGAACTTCTCAGAGCTCACAATTTTTTTCAATGCATCTGCTGTATTCTTCAAAGTGTCTACCTTTACCAGCAACACCTTTTTTTCTTCTATTATATCCCTCACAAAGTGATACTGAACATCAATGTGCTTTGTCTTTGAATGATATGTGGGGTTCTTTGCCAAGAAAATTGAACTTTGGTTGTCACACTCTATCCTTATAGCTCCCTGTACTAACCCCATACTTGACCACAATCTCTGCAACCAAACTACTTCCTTGCTTGCATGAGTGGCTGCAATGTATTCTACCTTTGTAGTTGATAGTGCCACTACAAATTATTTATTACTCATCCAACTGACTGCACCTTCAAATAGGTTAAAAACATACCCACTTGTCTGCATGAACAAAGTCATGAATATCTAACATTCTTTCCAATCCTAGTCTTCCTTGGTAGCACAAACCATAATCACTAGTGCCACGCAAATACCTGAAAACAAGCTTCACTGTTGTCCAGTGCTCCTTCCCTGGTTTTGACATAAACCTGCCTAATACTCCCACTACATGTGCAATGTCTGGTTTAGTACAGACCATTTCATACATCAGGCTACCAAGTGCACTTTCATATGGAACACGGGACATGTCCTCTTCCTCTTCTTGTGTCTTTGGACACTATTCAGCAGATAACCTCACACCTACAGGAATACAAACCTTCACTGGTTTACTATCTTGCATATTAAAACTCTGCGGTATTTTCTCGACATACTTCCTCTGGTTTAACCAAAGCTTCCTCTTTTCCTAATCTCTTTTAATTTCCATGCCCAAAATATAGTTTGCAGCACCAAGATTTTTCATGTCAAATTTGGAGGACAATTGGGTCTTCAAATCCTAGATAATTTCTTTGTCATTTCCAACCAACAACATGTCATCCACATACAAGACCAAATAAATAACACAGTCACCAATTAATTTGAAATAAACACAGTGATCTGCTTTGCTTCTGGTGAAGCCAAGTCCCCGTATAAACGTATCAAATTTCTGATACCACATCCTTAGTGACTGTTTTAACCCATACAAAGACTTTTTTAACTCGCATACTAGTTCTTTCTTACCCTTCACCACAAATCCTTCCGGTTGCTTCAAGTAGTTCTTCTCTTCCAGATCCCAGTGAAGAAATGTTGTCTTCACATCCATCTATTCTACCTCATAATCAAAAGCAGCAACAACAGATAATAGCAATCTAATAGAAGCTACCTTGGCAACAGGAGAAAAAATATCACCAAAATCGATTCCCGACACTTGGGAATAACCTTTTGCTACCAACCGAGCTTTTTATTTCTCCACCTTTCCTTCTGCATTTGTCTTCTTCTTGAACACCCATTTGTTGTCGATGGGTTTCCTTCCAGCTAGCAACTCCACCAGATCCCAAGCCTCATTTGTGTGCAAAGATGCCATTTCATCAACCATGGCCTCTTTCCAGAGTTTTCCATCCTCTAAATCCAATGCTTCCTTCACAATTCTGGGATCATCATCAGTAATAGACAAAGCAAAATTTTGAATAGAAATCAGATGGACTAGACCTTTCTAACTACCTTCTTTCTCAAACTGATCTTCTCAAACTCGGATTTTGTGGCTCTTCATCTTCTAATTCCTCCTCTGCTGTAGAGTCTTTTTCTTCCTCCTTTAGCTCAAACTCTATCTTCTCAGGTTCCTTTGGTTGGATTTCATGTTTGATAATATATTTTACCGTTCTAAACACCACATCTCAGTTGTACAAAACCTTCCTTGTTATAGGATTCCAAAGCTTATAACCCTTTAAACCATCCTTATACCTAATAAAGATGCACTTTTCATATTTACTATCCAACTTGGTTCGTTTCTCCTTTGGAACATGTACATATGAATCACATCCAAATACCCTCATATGTGAAAGAGAGGGTTTCTTACGAGTCCATACCTCTTGTGGAGTTTTATCCTCCAACACTGATGAAGGTGATCTGTTGACCAGGTAACATGCAGTATCCAACCCCTCTGCCCAGAATTCTTCTCCTAACCCAGCACCACTGAGCATGCTTCTTGCCCTTTCCATCAACGTCTTGTTCATTCTTTATGCAACTCCATTTTGCTGAGGTGTATATGGAGTAGACTTTTGCCGTGCTCTACCACACTTCTTACAGAATTCTTCAAATTCCTTGCTGCAAAACTCTCCACCATTATCTGTCCTCAGCACCTTTATCTTCTTCTCTGTTTGGCTTTCCACCAGAGCCTTAAATTCTTTAAACCTATCAAAGACTTCAAGTTTATTCTTAAGGAAATATATCCATGTATTCCTTGAGAAGTCATCTATAAATGATACATAGTACACAAACTTACCCAGTGATGGAACCTTCATAGGTCCAAACACATCACTGTGTACAAGCTCTAATATCTGTTTTGCCCTCTTACTACCAGAGTGGAAACTCACCCGATTCTACTTCCCATATACACAATTTTCATAGAAATCAAAATTCAAAGAGCTATTACTCATACCTTCTGCCATACCTTTACCATGAAGTATTCGAAGGCCCTTCTCTCCAATATGTCCAAGCCTTTGATGCCACAGCATGGTCTTATCTCCAGAGACCACTAGATTTTCAGCTCCACTTTCAAGAACTATAGAATTGTTGCACCCATCAACAACAGTGCTACCTTGCAGCTTGTACAGAGTTCCAATCCAAACTCCTCGCATCAATACCAGTGCTCCCTAAACCATCTTGAAAGTATCCTTCTCGAACATTGTTTTTACACCTGCATCATCCAACTTGCTTACAAAAATCAGATTTCTAGCCAATGCAGGAATATGTAGAACACCTAGAAGTGTTCTAACCCTTCCACCTTACAACTTCAACTTTACTTTTCCGCGACCAACGATTCTAGCCTTCATATCATCCCCTAAGAAGAAATCACCACCATCATATTTCTCATACTCATAGAACCACTCTCTATGGGGAGTGAAGTGAAAGGATGCACCTGAGTCAATAAACCATGCCTCATGATCTACATGTGTACTTGAAGAAGCCAAGTACACATCCCCACGTTCATTTGAGGTGGGTTTTGCCTCTGCAAAAGGAGCATCTTCGAATCCCTTTCCTTTATCAAGAGCTTTCAAATTACACTCCCTTTTGTAGTGCCCTTCCTTTTCGCATTTCCAGCACACCACCTTTACAGGTTTTCCTAGAGACTTAGATCTCCCTCTAAATTTAGATCTCCCACTCGATGACTTATTTTTGTTTCTATTCTGGGACCTTCCTCGTATAGACAAGATAGCACCATTCTGGCTCTCCATATTTTTCCATCTCATCTCCTCCGTCAGCAAGGCTGAGACTATTTCATCAAACTGTAAGGCAACTGCATTGCTACCTATTGCAATAACCAGACTATCCCACGGATCTGGTAGAGAACACAACATACTGATGCACTTATCTTCATCTGAAATTTTAATATCAATAGATGCTAGCTAACTTACCATAGTATTAAATGCGTTCAGCTTCTCTGTCAGCGAGTCTCCATCTTTCATCCTCAAGTTATACAACTTTTTCCGTAGGAACAGTTTATTTACCAGAGACTTAGAATGGTACAAAGTCCCTATCTTATCCCACAAAGCCTTCACCGTAGCTTCCCCTGATACATTAAGCAATATTGAATCTGAGACGCATAATCGTATTGTGCTATTTGCCTTCCGATCCAACTTCTTCCATTCTTCATCGAACACACCCGTTGGTTTAATATCCAGATCTACCATGATCCACTAATCTCTATCCACTAACAGATCCTCCATCTTGAGTTTCCACAACTCAAAACTCTAACCATTAAATTTCTCCATCTCTATCTTTCCGCTGCTCGCCATCTTCTTTTACCACTAGAATAAATCTCGCAGATCTCCCACTGAACAGGGTCTACCACAGGCCCAAGCGAAACCCCTCGGCAACAAAGGCATCCCCTTGAAGCCAAAATAGCTCCGATACCAAATGTAGGTTTTAACCCCATACAGAAATTACCTCCATACGAATTCTAAAACACAGAAAATAAACAATGTGAGAGCATAATACATAAAACACATATACACAGAGATTTTCCCCTGGATCCCAAAACCAGGACTACCAACTTGATTTTTCATTATGTTCGTTTCAATGTTATAATACATATTTATACATGTCGAAGCATCCAATACCATGGACCAAAAAATCATCGCATCCAATACAATGGACCGAAAACCATCGCATCCAAAAAACATGTGCAAAAATCATGCACAAAACCATAGGTGGGTCCGCTTAACCTAACATAGGGTCCAAAACCAAAATTTTCTGGGGCGCTACCTTGGACCCCATAAAGTGGGGTTACGGGTACACCTCAAACCCCCTGTGACCTCTCCCCCTCTAACCCCCGGTTAACTATGTGGGCTAGTCGTGGAAAGAATATAACACAACCCAACAGTTCAAGGAAGCCGAATGAGTCTTGAATGACTGCCACTTTGGTGCCTGTGGTGCTCACATATCTGGTTATGCTACTGCCCAAAAGATCCTTTGCACTAGTTATTTTTGGCCCTCTATTTTCAAGGATTGCATCCTAGCTTTTTGTTCCTATCACGCATGACAAATTAACAACGAAAGTTGCGTGCACCCCCATCCCCTTTGCACCCTGTCATTACTGTAGGCCCTTTCGCTAAATGGGGCATAGATTTTATGACCTCTAACACTCGCTCGGCCGAGGGGCATGGGTATATTATCGTTGCCATCGATTATTTTACAAAATGGACCGAGGCGATTCCGACATTATCTAATGATAGTAAGACAGCGACTCAGTTCTTATTCAATCATGTAATTACTCGATTTGGTATCCCTCAGGCTATTGTCATTGACCATGGGTCTCATTTTCATGGTCACATGATGATTGACTTAATGAACTAGTTAGGCTTGCGTCATGATAGTTTAACGCCTTACTACCCTCATACCAATGGCCAGTTCAAAGCCGTCAACAAGGTGTTGGTTACGATGTTTCAATGAACCATTGGAATGCACAAGTCTATTTGGCATTTGATGTTGGTTTTTTCCTTATGGGCCTATTTTACCTCAGTGAATGATGCCGTCGGATTCACCCCGTTTCAACTTGTTTACAGTTTGGGGACTACCCTTCTGATTGAATGCGAGATACCTTCTCTCAAGATAGTTATTGAATTACTCCAAAATACTACTCCTGTAGAAGAACACCTTATTTTCCTAGAGCGGTTAGACGAGACCCATTGACTAGCCTCTCTAGTCATTGAAGCATAGAAGAAAAGAGTGAAAACTCACTTCGATCAAACTGTTACTCCTCGTTCTTTTGTTGAGGGAGATTTAGTCCTGTTGTACGATCAAGCGAATGATACATTGGGGGCAGGCAAATTGAAACCAATATGGCATGGGCGTTATATTGTGAAACGCATTTTGCAGAAAGGGGCCTATGAGCTAATTGAATATCAAGGAAATCCTCTCGATAAGCCCCGAAATGGGGTTTATCTGAAAAAATATTGTGCATGAATTTCGTACATCTGCTATGTATATATGTGTGTTTGTTGCGTGTACATGTGTGGTTTGGTGTGTATGCGTTATTGCCACTTATTGTGTCTTCTTACTTCTTGTGCAGATGTTTGGTGCACCTTACATCGGTTTCGCTGATGGTGCTTGTCATAGTACCCAGAATCTCTCCTCCGCGGCATGGGTGGTCTACGATCCTCACAGTGAGTTAGTAGACCTTTAAGGTGTTTGTCTAGGGTGTACCACAAACAATTTCGCTAAATATAGCATTGTCATTGAACTATTGACCTAGGCTATTAACCTCGATATTCATGCGTTGATTGTGAATTTGGACTCTCAACTTATTGTTCTTCAACATAATGGGCATTATTCCATCAGAAACCCTCAAATTTTAAGGTTGTATTTGCATGTTCGCTTATTGGAAAGAAACTTTGATTTTATCACATATCAACACATTCCTAGAAGATTAAACATGTTAACTGATACATTAGCCACAGTTAACATATCTCCACAATGGTATGATATTGTCCACTTTGGGCCTAAGCCCTCATGGATTTTCTTTTGGACTTACCCCAAAAGGCCTCATACCAATGGAGATATTTGTCCATCCTTATATACCCCATGATCCTCCCACTTTCTAGTCAATGTGGGACTTTGGTCGTATAACCAACAATCCTCCCCTCGAACAAAGGACCATCGACCCTCCCCTAAATGATTATCATCCGTCCACTCTTCTACCAAACTAGGATTCTCCACTCCAATTGTTGGAAGCACACGCCTTACACGGAACACCACCTGCCTCGAGAGCTTGCTCTATCCAGGTCAACTCCTCTTCACCATGTTGGAAAGGACACGTCCCTGAAGAATCTGGAGCACACCGCCTATCTAACCGAGCTCATCCACATTGGGATCCCATCGTGATATTACTGGGGCCCACCACCTTCGTTCGGCATTCCGAGGATTCATCCACTTAGCTAACTTCGGGGAATGGCTCTCAACAGGGGACATATTTGATTCCTGATCCCATCAGATCTTCTCATCCCATGAGTCCCACGCATGATAACCAAGTTTCTTTGCATACTTCCTTGACTTTGTTGTCGATGCTTCTCGTCCTTCAACCTCTTCATGTGGAATCAATCCAAGAGATGATACATATATGATTAATCAATTCGGCATGCAGAAATCCAATTGATCAGATCTGAAGCCCGATGGCCCATCTCAGTCCTTCAATGGAGACCCTGACCACATCATTGATCCATATTCATACCACATATAAATTCAATTGTGTCTTTAACCATTTTCAACGGTGATCTCATGAGAAATAACAACAAATTTTTGCGCTGATCCTTTTATCGATTGGGCTAAAATCAATACTTCACCGAAGGCGTACATTCGAAGCCAAAACTCTCAACCATGGCTCTGATACCAATTGTTAAGAAATTTACCCAAGAACACAAATTAATTACGGAGAATTACTGAGAGAAACAAATATAAAAATGACCAGCAATAACTATAAACACATGAACGTACATGTTTATCTGGGGAAAAACCTGATCATAATGAAATTTCATTATTCTTCGCCAAAACCCTGGCCAATCCGGCCAAGTGAGCCTTCACCACTCACCTCCAGGCCTTTTCATTACAATGAAGTCCTTCCAGCCTTTTATAATCTCCATTACATATAATACCACAGGTAGAATACCACGGGTGCACAATACCATGTGCCCCAAAACCATCACTGTTTAACTTGGTCAACTTTTGACTCTATCTCGAGTCATGTTTACCTAACAAATATAGCATTGTCATTGAACTATTGACCTAGGCTGTTAACCTCGATATTCATACGTTGATTGTGAATCTGGACTCTCAACTTATTGTTCTTCAACATAATGGGCATTATTCCATCAGAAACCCTCCAATTTTAAGGTTTTATTTGCATGTTCGCTTATTGGAAAGAAATTTTGATTTTATCACGTATCAACACATTCCTAGAAGATTAAACATGTTAACTGATGCGTTAGCCAATCATGTATTAGACAGAAATTTACGCAATTTATAAACAAACATTGTATGCAAGTAATCAGACACATTAATAAACCATAGATAGTATATATATATATATATATATTATATATTATATATTAATTATATATATATATATATATATATATATCATGTGGCATACCGAGGCACTCAAAAAATAATGTGTATGTCAAAAAATATGGTATATGTTTGTGATGCATCTGAGACACATGTCTCTCAAAATAGTAGAAAAAGAAACCTAGACCTCTACTGTGGTGGGCTTTGCTCCCTATAGCAGACCACTGCTAGCACTACTTGTCTGAGTAGTCTGTGGACCCTAGTTGATACACCAGCTGTATGTCTCTGGTACGCTCGTGGGACCTCCTTGAACCCCCTGTAGTCTGGGATCCCCTCTGTTAAACCCTTGAGGTTTTGGGATATCTCCTCCTCTGCATTACCACCTGGGGGTGGCAAGGCTAGCTCTCAATTCTCCTCTCTTCGTGCTGTAGGAGCGAGACCCACAGGTCTCTTGGGTCCCACATCTGCAAAAAATGAACATAATTATTAAGACATATACATTTTAAAAATCTAAAAACATTATAAAAAGAAAAACATATAAACAGTGTGGTGGTTAACCAAGTGTGTTACCTGTCTTGTCCCATTACTTGTCGTGTGGAAGCAGCATGTCAGGGTCTCCTCGGAAGTCTGTGCCCACATAGGGCCAATCATTAAGGAAAACCTTTTGTCGATCCAACCACTCCATGAAGAGTGCTCCCCATGAGACTGGCCGACCACCACCTCCTCATGGCATCACATGTGCCCATCTGGTCATACGAGTCTCTCGCGGTCATGGCATTGAAACATCCATGTCCTGCAGCTGAAGTAGTGGTACCCGCTCTAGCATGAGCGGTACTAGGATGGACCCATATCCAAACTGTTTGGTCTCTCCACATTGGCACTTGGTCAGCTGTCTCTTTAGGTTTAGAGACACTACCTCAGCCTAGTCATACATGGTTTGGTTAAGGCAATATACAGCCAACCGCAGTTGGGTCTTAGTCACCTCATGTTGTGCTTGAGAGCCTGCTGCTCTCGTGATCGTAAAAAGCAAGACATGTAGTGTCAAGTCCTCCACGGTTGGGATCTGTAGTTTCCCACTAGTGGATGACTTGCGTGCCCCTAGGCACACTCATGCAATCAACATGTCGAGGGTCTCTCCGCAACCTGCATGCCCTCCATGCAAGGTTTCTCACCTCGACTGCTGGGTGTGGAGTTTGATTATCTTTTGTATTCAAAGGTTTTTAGCCAGATGTATACCCCAGGAAGACTGTACACCCCTCCACGTGGGGGGGTGCGGGGGGGGGACTAATCCCCCCCGACTGGGGGGTCCGGGGGCCAGCAGTCCTCCGGCAAGGGTTCAGGGGTAGCGCCCTCGAAGCTAAAAATAGATGTAAAATTGCCTTGTAAAATTATAGTAATTTCTAGTCAATCTGGGCCATTCATTAGGCGAATGATTTGATGGTAGAAGTTATGTTTAGTTTAGGGTTTTTTGCCCTAGAAGGCGACCCGTCATTATATATGAGGAATTGTATTGCGTCTATGCATCTCTGTATTCTGAGTGTGGAAGAGATAGGAGATTGAGAGTGAAGAGCGTGTTACAACGGATCTGCTGTAGGTTGTATCTCTTCAGTTTGGTGGATAATATAAAAGGAAGGACTGGTTGTTTCTTTGTGGACGTAGCCCAAATTGGGTGAACCACGTATATCTGTGTCTCTCTTGTTTTGTGTGTTTTGTGTGTTTATATTTCTACAATATTTTATGTGTTCCATTGCTCTGTAATATATCATTTTTTAACATCGATGAGATAAGCCTGTCAGGAAATATTTGTCGGTCGCATTGAACTCAATCTCCCGACCCTGAATGATAAACTTACCCTCTGTTGGGTTCAACGAGTGAATCAAGAAATCAAGCAAGTCTAGTTGTGCCCAAAGAGAAGATGTGAGGAAGAATTTTAGTAACCCATAGTTCCGTAGGGCTCTTCTGCATTGTGGGTCATTTAGGGCTCTTTCATCATCAATTTCATGCGTTCACTCCTGCCATGCATACACCACTTTTGCACCCTGCATAAGCAAATGGCAATTGATTAGAATTATTTTGAGCCACTTTCTTGATTTGAAATGTTGTCAAAAATAAAAAAATTCATGTTTGTGGCATCGTCGCTGCTGTTTTCAAAATAACTGCGATGGCTCAATTGCATAGTTCATTTTTTGTCGGATCGTCACAGGGGTACACGTGTTTCCCGCAATGATGTTGGTGCGTGTAAAATCCTCGATCGTTGCGAACCCATGCGGGACTTCCGCAACGACCGAGGTGTAGATTTGAAACCAAAAATCCTCCCAAATCCACCCAAAATGCATGAAATTCAACTTAAAAACAATTAAAATGCAAGGATGAGATTGATGTACTTACTAGGTGAAATTCTCGCACAAAATGGTTGATCACAGGTGACGAAATTGAGCTGCAATATCGCATAGGTACATAGTTGAAAATGTTACCAAAGGTTAAAACTCAAACCACAAATGTAAAAATGATTTACCATGGGTCTTTATATAGATATTTTTCGAAATTTTAGGGTTTTTTAACTATAGGACTTGGGGTTTTACAACATGTTTTGATTTTTACCTATGGTTTTAGGGTTTCGACCTAGTTTTTCAATATTATGATGCATATTTTTGTCAAATGGATCTTATGTTTCATTTTTCTATCCAAAACCAGGGGCAATAGATACATTTAATGATTGACATGCTTGGTCCATATTGTGAAAATTTTCATCAAGTCTTCTTTAAGCCCTTTTATGACTTTTTAAAGACGAAAAGGTTTCCGATTTTTCCTTTTGACTTGTTAAACGGAATAAAAAGGCGGTCCACTTTAAGCTCGTTTTGGCCGTATAAACATGAAAAGATGGCCAGGATTCTATTTGTCTTAAGCTTGTTTTTGGTTATGAAACGTCCTGTCTCCGTTCACTTTTTTACTTTTTCGGATTGGGAACACTAATTACGAAAATTACTCCTTGATCGAAATGATCAAGCGGTTCTCTCGAGTATTGTTTTCTAATTTTTCGGTCTTGAGAGACACAAATTTATGAAAAAGGACCCCCCTATAGTTTTATTTTCCATGTCTTTTTCAAACTTTCTAAACATGAAAAAGACTCTAAGTTGCACCTATGTCAGACTCCTTAAATGCTAATGACATTGGACTCATCGCCATGATGAGACTCAAGCTTCTCCTCCCTAGGGCTCGTTAAAATTTTACTAGGTTGGATTTTTCCGAAGGACAAACTTATATCACAAGCATATGCTATCCCTTTCAATTTTGTTTTTCAAAAATAATTGGGGTACTTGCCAGCAATGGTGGGGGAAAAATTTATAAATCATCATTGGTTACTTACGGCGGCTAGTCACTCTTGAACATCGACACTTTTGCTTCTCGCCAGGTTTGGGACATCCTCACATTGTCATTAGCCTTTCGGGATTTGGGTTTGCCATTTTTCCTCATTCCATTTGATCCTTGCCGTCTCCATCTGACCTCCGATCCCTTGGTACCAAAATGCTGCCCCGCCCCCCAGAGTCGTGTTGCCGATATGTTCAAGAGTATAATCATTCTGTAGTTTTCACCCTTACCTCCTCCTCTGTTTCTCTATTTCACCATCTTCCTCTTATTCCTTGTCTCATGTCATTGATGGGGGAAACATTATGGCCGTCCTGTGACGGCTCGCTTCCTGTTGACACCAACTCATTATCCAAGAAGTCGATCTCGAGATTCCTTTCAGTACCTCGGAGCTTGCATGCCTCAATGGCAAGTTCTTCGTGCTCGACAATGGACTTACATAATTCGTCTTCAATCAGGTGATTCCATGAGTGTTTGACCTTATATCATTCTTCACACTTTGTGGATTGTATTGGCATTACCTTGAGAACCATTGACATTACTGGTGGTCTCTCTCGTGCTTGTTAACAGTTTACATCATTGACTGGTAATCAAGCGACTTTCTACCGTGCTCGACTTCGGCACATCTATTCGCATGTTAGAAATTGTACTATGATCAGTTGGGTTTCAAGACCCCGGACTAAGATTACATACATTTGGGTTGCGTGGATTGGTTCATGATTACATACATGACTCTTTGATCGGATGGCTACGACCATACCTCTATCTTTATATATGGTCTTATTGACTAGGTGACTGCGTCCATACCCCAGACCAAACTTCATATGTCTTTTGGATGGCCGTGCCCATGCCTAGACTACATGTATTTCACTATAAAAGATATCAGTTGTACTCGTACCTATAGGTTCTCCACGATGGTGTTCTGGTTTGGCTATGATTTCATAAAGCATTTCACCCCTCTCACTCTCTCGGGCTTCATGCTTTACGAGGCATCTGTTACACAATGATTTGTCACCAACACTCATATCAATCCCCAAGTGACATCTCCACTGTGTCATACATCATACAAACATGTCCATATCTTCCCACTTGTTTAAGAAGATCAAGAAAGTGATCTCTAATCCTGAATATTGACCCTTTTACCTATGTTTCTGCATCGTCACGAGTAAGCATCATTATTCTTGTGATGATTCTCTGTGTTGAACTATAATGTCATGCCATCGTCGTAGGGGTACATCAGTTTCCTGCGATGGTTAGATTTTAGGGCTTGACACAAGTTCTCTAGTTTCTTCTTGCAACGATTTGTCTCACTACTTCCATGCGACGTCGTCGCTGAGCCCTAGTGTATGACTCGCAATGATCTAGATATGGAGAATTAGTTCAAACAGAATGCTTCTAGGTGATTCTAGAGTTGTTTGTTGGGTCAAAGGAGTTCACCTTTCCTCCTCTAGGATGTAGTTCCGCCCTTTGAGAAACCTCCCTTGAAGATAAGCTCCCTCTCCCTCATTTCATGGAGGCTCCTCCTCCTATAAAAGCATTCCCCACTGCTATGATCAGCTAGTTCCTAGTTCTTGGTTTTGGATTGAAGCAAATTAACTAGCTTTGGTGTGAGTTTGCAGTGTGAATTGCTGATAGCTTAGAAATTGGTTGTGGAGTGCCTTAGCCTTGTATTAGAGCTTGTGAGTGAGAGAAAGAGTTACCATCCATTTGGGAGATCTATTCTTGAGAGTGAACACTTGAAGAAACATACCGAGTGGACCCTTCGAGAAGGCTTGCGACTTCAAGGCTTGGTTGTAAGCCTTTCTTTTGATTTATTCTAATACAATCAATGATGGTTTCCTATGTCTTGTGTATAATATGCTTGATAGCTTATGGTTCCTTGACTCTATAAGTAAATAGATCATTTTCATTCGCAATTATGTTTTATGTTGTTCTCTTGTGTTGTTTCAGGTTGATTGCTCATTGAGGAGAAGGAAACGATAGCTGAGCCATCGCAATGGAAGCTTCATCGAACATTGGTTTGAAATAGGCCTTCAACAATGACTGTTTAAGGAAATTTATTGTTGTTTCATTTTGTTGTGACTAGACCCACTCTAGGGCTAGAGGGGTTTCCTCTATCCACAGAGGGAACATTTCCTACTTCACACTCGGGCAACCCCTCCTTTGTTAAGGTTTCCTCACATCAAAAGTTCCAAAAACCAAGGCATATCCTTGCCTCAAATCCATCATACCATTCATAACATGCTCATGGAAATAAATGGACACTATTGGGTACCAGTGTCCCACAATGGCCCTGCTCCTGAAGTGCTTTACCAGCATATTGCTACCTATTTCAATTCATTTTTGTTGTTACTGCTAATTCTTGTTGTCAATTCCAATCACCCAACCGGGAATTTCAATGCTCCTTGTACCAAGAACATAATTCCCATTAGACTCAAAATTAATTGAAATAAATTCAAATCATACCTCATTGGTAGCTCGTTAACAAGGTGCACTTGCAATCCTATTCACTTCCTATCACAAAAAGTCAAAGTAATTGTTTGATCAAATCACCATGTATAAGCACATCACATACGGTTAACTCAAATGTAACCATCATAAATCATAATTGTACATAACATGTAACCATCATAAACCATAATCATAGATCACATGCATAATTAAAACTTAAATAAAATATTGATTCTTATCCTTCAATCGATCCTTACTTCTTCCTTTTCCTTTGTCCTTTCCTTACACACACTAGATCGGTTGCCACACCTAGAAACACTCATTTCCTTTTCTTTTTCTCAATCACGTACACATACACAATGTACATCAAAACACATACACCTACACTCAGTGTATAACACAACACATACACTTATTCCTGATGTACAATACAACACATACACCTACACTCCGTGTACAACACAACACATACACCTATGCCCAATTTATGACACAACACATACACCTACATCTAGTGTACAAGACAACATATACACCTACACCTAGTGTACAACACAACACACAAACCTACATCTAGTGTACATCACATTACATAGAGTACAACACAATGAATACACATGTCATGACACCTTGACTACATAATGCACATACATAGTAGCACATGTACACATCATAGAATGTGAAACATGCATATAATACCACATGTACAACAGTACCACATGTACACCAGCACCAAATGTACAATATGTACACAATACCACTTGTACAAAACACCACCTACACAATGTGTACAAAGCACCACATGTACAAAACACCACATGCACACAATGCCACATGTACAATCAAGCACACAACACCATATATACATAGCACCACATGTACAACATGCACACAACACCATATGTACATAGCACTACATATATAACATGTACATAGCACCATATGTATAAAACACTACATATCCAACATGTGCACAGCACCATATGCACACAACTCCGCATATCCATCATGTGCACAGTGCAATATGTACACAACACCACATGTCCAACATGTACATATCACCATCTATACCCAACACTACATATGCAGTATACACACAACACCATATATACAACAGTGACACAAAAACTTATGTACACAATACTACATATGTTACATGTACACATCACCATAGGTGCAATCACTGAATATACAACATGCACAACATATACACAACAATAGTACCACACATCCAAAGACCACATTGTCTTTACCAATCAACCTTGCTTCTAGTGTCTTTCCCCCATCCATGCTTATCCTAGCATGTCGTGGATCAAGCTGTTGTCATTTCAAAGATGTATCTCTCAACATTACCTATCTATAACATAAACATAGGCATAGTTTAAACACATAATATCAACTCATATCCACATAATACTAACCTCATAAATTTGTTGAGGCTACTATCCCCACTTGATTCCCCATAAGACTAGGAACTTCTTTCATGCCCTTCTCCTGCATAAGCAATCAATCCTCCACAGAATTATCCTGGACAACCTTGTTAGATATTTACATAGATGCATGAATACACACATATATAAACATTAGCATAAAACAATTGTGATCCAATCATAAAACGACATACATACGTACATATATACATATAAGCATTAGCATTAAACAATCATGATTTCTACCCTATAAAACAATGGCATGTATACATAAATGCATACATATATAGGTATTAGCATAATCATAATCACAACATAATATCCAAATAGCATAAGGTCTAGGTTAATATAACTCCCTTTATCTATGCAACACATGCACAACATTGAGAACAACAATTCCCAACATACCCAAGGAATCTGATGCCTCAAATCCATTTACTTCACATTTCTTGATTACTTTTCTCATGACTATCGACCTACCATCATTTTTTTACATCAATAGACCCAACCAATCCAACTATATGTCATATTATTTCCTTCATTTTCCCTTACTTATGCATTAGGCTTCATCCAAGTCTTACATTACCTATTGGGTTTCATTCAGCTCTTCTCGAACTCCATTAAATTACTCTTTCCTAACGAATTCCCAAGACCCTCAAAACATGAAAGTAAAGAACAAGAAAAGAAACAGGGAGATTACTATGAAAACCAATATCAATACGACACCATAAACAAACTGGCATGATCATGCACTACACGCAAAAAAAATAAATCAAATCAAGCACAACAATTCACAAAATACCAAAAGCAGAAGATTAGAAACAAACACTATGACTCAATCCCCATGGGTTCTCAATGCCTCTAAAGGAAAGCTCAACCCGAGCCTTACTCAATATTTCATGGCAGTCTCTTTTTCCATGAATTCCCCTGCATCATACTGCCATAAATACATAATTTTCAATGTATAAATAAATGTAACAATATAATGCATACCTAACCTTACTGTGCCAAGCATGATACCTTGTAACTGAACACATCTGTTTCATCTCTTAAGGGGCTCCAATTCCATCGACATATCTAGCTATAACTAGAAACCATTTGTTATACATGTTAAATACATGTCCATGAATATAGCACATATCCACATAATTTTAAACAAACTGGCATTAAGAAGACTTCTGTATGCAAAGCACTCATTCTTTTGTTATTTTGTCTCTAAACATATCCCAAAGGGATTCTCTCCCAATTCCTTCCCTTTTCCTTTTTACCTTGCTGTAATCGATTCTTACCATGTACTGTCACATCACCCAACTGTTAGTTATATAAACACATCAAATATTGCCTTGTCCCACTACCAATATGAACAGTCATGTCATAACCAATAGTCAACTCATAATCATCAATCATAATACATAATGCTCCAGCTATCACCTACTTACACTCAAGTACATATCAACTATCTCGACACATACGTGTTAATGCAACCATATTAAAACAAGATCATTCATTCATGCAATCTTATAGATACAAACTCATATTATGCAATTAATCAAACATTCAAACAACATATAGGTGACATAATAGACACCAAACAATCAAACACCATATATATGACATAATAAAAAATTCAAGCACCAAGTAGACGGCATAAGAAAACTCATACCTAATGTATTTCAGGGGAGGCTATCTTGTCTTCACAATCAATCTAAATTAGCATGACATAACTTCACAACATATCAACTCAAACATAAATAAGGTCATGATTTCCATAAGAATAACTAGCTAACATGTTCACATCATAAACTCATAAAAAATTGTCACTCATGCATAACAATCACATATGCACAATCAATATAGATTAGTATGACATAATATCACAATATATATTAACTCATACTTGAATGTCGTATGCCTAATCATATGCATATGTCAATCCAGGTTAGCATGATACATATAACATCAAGGTCTTAACTGCAATAACTCTAATCATCAAGTTAACTAACATATAAGAAAATTGAGTTAACATATAACACACTCATCAACAACATATAACATAATCATCAAGTTAAATAACATAAAACAACAACACAATGCATATAACAACAAGTTACTATAATTCATGACAATTAGGCACATGTTCATATGATCACACTAGTTCACTAGCATCTACCATGCATGTAACCAAAACAAAAATAAAATGAAAAACATGTGTATACCCCTAATGCATATAACAATCCATTAACTAACATGCCTGCATGCCAAATATACAAACCTATATGATGATCTACTGTCACCCTGAAGTCTAGTGATGCAACCTCACTTTGATGATCTGCATCTCCTGCTCTATCTCAACCAACACATGAACATCATAACATATAAACAACATCATGATGACCTAAAATGCCTACAATGACCTCATGGAAAACAACCTTAATCATGAAAATGAATGCATAACAACTGACATGCATAACTGACATGCACTCAGGACCATCACATCCAACAACAACACCATCAACTTTTACATGTGTGATTCAACTACAAAAATGACTACCACCATGCATACACAACAAGAACATAGTCCACAAACATAAAGAACACACATGCAACTGACATGTATGCATGACAAACACACTCTGCCCATCCAGTTTAAGTGTTGAACCATGCTCTAATACCACTCTATAACACCCTCCTCCCACATTTAAACAAGCTAACCAGTCCACTGAGGTAAACATATGATGAAGAGTTATTATGATATGATTAAACTCCCCAGTTGTAGTTAAGGAAGTGGAACTACAAAACAACACTTTATAGACCTCCCTTGAGGCTAAAGGACCCATAGGAGCTAATCCGCCACTCCAGGTTCTCAACCACTGAGTTAACCTAGCCTTTCAATGAATTAAACTCCTAGTCACTCCCATGACATGGGAATGCATGCTACTGGGACTCTCCATTCTCTCCCACAATGCCTACAAGGGAGAGACTGTAGTGTTTTTTTAGCTAGTTTTGTGCTAATGAATGTGATATTTAAGCCACTCTTTTAGGTTTAGTCTCCAAACCACTACCCAAAACTTAATGATACTTTTTGAGACAATAAATAACACCAATAAAAATCATCTAACACAAAAATTGATCAAGGAATTGACCTCACCAAGCCTAACCATGACAGAAATTTCGTCAAACATATCACAAATATGAAACCTACAGTTTTCAGCAACAAATCTGAGAATAGAAGCCTCATAATTATCTGAGAATTGCTAAGAAGATTTGATGCCTTATCGCATTCATTGGATTATAATATATTAGTTCATATATTCATTTTTCATTCATTTACAGATCGAAAGGTAATGAGATACATACATCATCACTATCATAAAACATGCTCATAACCAACAAAAATAACAAGGATACAACAACCATAAATACCACATATGAACCAGTACATTTACACATGAAATACCAAGGACAAGGAAATCTTATTAATGAATGCATAAGCCAACCAGGTTTTGGACTTCCATGTTCCACCTGTCATAGATTGGCTGAGCAAAATCTCTCTTCAACCATTCACCCCCATGCCATATTCCAAGCATGAATGTGGGATCTCATAGAACAAGTCCATCAAAACAAAACCAGGGATTCCAGGGGCCAAACCACCTCAACCCTAAACCAATGATTCTACCTTACGGTTGGATATCACTATCCATCACCAAACTGGTCCCTACCCAAGTTATCTAGGGATCCAGAGTGTTTGTTTCAACGAAAGCTCCAAGACTAGTAATTCAACGCATAGTTGTTGCCGAGATCTAGAGTGTTTGTCCAACCAAGGCTCTGGAGCTAGTAACTCAACCCACCAAGGGCTCCATATAAATTTTCCAACCAAGGATCTAGGAACTAATAGCTCAACCCACAGCTAAAGGAACATGAGAACCAACTAGAAAACAAAAGGGAATGACTCCCACAACACCATGACTTTCGAGGAAATGGCAAGCCTAGGAAAAACCATTGTCAATCAAGGAAATCCTCCATGCCAATGGAAAATCATAACCAAGAAACCACATGCATGTGCCATGCATGCAAAAACTAGCAAGGAAACCATACATGCAACTCGATACCTACAAATAAATATTGTTGTAGTTGTTGATCTCGTCATCCTTTTGCACTCTCTTGCTTTTCCTTTGCCTTCTTGCTCTAAATCCCAAGTATGCCACACTCCTCCAAGAGTTCCCCATGAAACTCTAAGTGTCCAAGTGTATGAGAGAGAGAACAGAAGAGAGCTCCCGCAAAACTTGTCAAAAGATACCAACTAATCCTTAGAATCTTTTTATCAATGAGGCCTCTATTTTCATACATTTCCATTATTTTCCTTCATTTTCCTATTCACTACAACTTGTGACCTTTCAGCTTCTTTTTCTCCTATTTTCCATTATTTTCATAAATAAATTCCAAATAATTCCTCATTCCCTTCCAAATCATTTTCCATTGCCTTTGCCAATTTCCTGAGACATTAATAAATTGAAGTGAACACCCACTATGATCTTTTTTCCCACTATTCAGCTTGGAATATGTGTCCTATGAACTTGGTCTTATATTTTCTTCCATGAATTTTTAACCAGGGTTGTTACACATCTTAAATAAACAAATTATTCAAATGTGGCACGACTAGTGATTCATATTGATTCATATAGTGTATTCCCAAAATTGCTTCGTAATCATCCATACGAACAATTTAGAAGTCAAATTTACATCGCCATTCACCAATTATCACATCCACATCCTCTACAAGTCCAGTGACTTGATTTGGTGGTCAGTTCACTACTTTATGATGTACTTGAATTGGAATGAACTTCAATCCAAATTTTCTTTCCACCTCTTTTCACATAAAGTTATGGGTCACTCTGTTGTCCACTATAGCGAGCAATGTACCCTACCCAAATTTCATCTCAACATACTCCAACTTGTGCCTCTCAGGATCATGATTTGGGAAAGCCTTCGTTGCTATTGCAGTACGCAAAACTTGAATCACACTAACTATTGTTTTTTCTACTTGTACCTTCTTGTTTCTATCTGAATGCATAAAAGTCATGGCTCCTAGTCTCAAAAGAAAATTCTTGGCCACATAGTTTCCCTTGCATAGCCAACACTTCAACGGATTATTTCCTTTCAGTTTTCCACTTTTCTTTTCTTCATCTTAATTTGAATTCTTTTCCTTCATGTTATCTGACTTCTTCTTCTTGTATTCAACTTTTTCTTCATGACGGTCAACCAACCTATTAACAACAACAATGCCTCCTCAAGTGTCTTGATCTTATATTTCTTTACCTCATTGTGAACCCACGTTTTTAATCCAATAATGAAGTTGAAAACCATGTCCTTCTTTTCCATTTCAGTTAACTCCAAGATCACACTAGAAAATTCACATTGATAAGCTTGTAAACTTACAATTTTCTTTATATACTTGATCTTCATACGTGCATCCCATGTTTCATCTTGTGGGATGAAGTGAGCCAACAATTCTTCTTTCATCTATTCCCAAGTTGTGATTTCCTTAGCATCACCATGGAAAATCCTATCCATCCTTCTTCTCCACCACATCTTGGCATCCTTCAGTAGCAATTGTGCAACAACCTTCACCTTCGCCTCTTCAGAGGTAAGCTCCAATATCTTGAGGTATTGTTCTATGTCCCATAGAAATTTTCCAAGTGTCTTTGCACTCCTTACTCCATTGTACGAATAAGGATATTTTATTTTGATCTGGGCAACTCTGCCAATTTAACATTTCCCAATTTCTTTCTTCAAGATCACAACCTCATTCAGAGCTTCGGAAAGACTCGTTTCCAACTTTAAGATCTCTTCCATTCCTTGATCTCTGGTAACCTCAAGTCCCTTAACTTCATTCAAGGTTTGATCACATCTCCATTCAAGGTACCCATATCATTTCTTGAGGCCTTTGTGACTTGATTCCTATTTAATGATATTCTCTTTGAGTTCATAATTCTCTACCTTAAGTTTATTCATCATTGTTTTCATCTCATCTACTTGATCCAACACCTTATTCATCAAAATCACATCTAAGATCATGTTGGACTCACCTATCACTAAAGGTTCTTCACCCGCCTTCGCCATCAATTGACTTTCTGAATGCATTATGATCATAAGTGAACTCTTAATTATGTCGCACTATGTTGAGCTTATACCTAAATTAATTTGTCTCTACCCTTGCTAAACTAGAGTTCAACACAATTCAACCTTCAACTTCTGTCAGTGACCACCTTCGCAAAGTAGAATCTGGTACCATCTATCATGGCCCCATGCTATGGTTTATTATAGTCCACCATGGGCACTATATAACACAGACGTGATTTTGCTTTAAGTTAAACTATTTTCACCTAGATTATGCCTAACACTTCAAAACTTAGTCAATTTTTCGTTTAATATTGCGTACCAATTCATTCAATGTGTAGAAGAAATTACACTTCAATTCATTTTCTTCTTTCAATTATACAATTCTACGATAACATAAACTTAACAAAAATAGAAGCACGATATCGCAAACAGAGTAGTCAACAAGAATATATGATGAGAGGGGGAAACTCCTAAAACATATTCACCTCTATACTTCTTTTATTACTTGCAATATAGTTTATAACAATACAATATTACAACAATGAGACAATTTTTTGGCCTAGGCCAACAAACGCATCCAACAAATTCACCAAGTTGTGCAGCACTTCTCTACACCTATGGACCTACCCAGAAACCCAAAGAATTTGCGCCCCAACAAAACCATTCAGTTTTCCTAAAACAACTCAGGTTTGCTAGGTGAGCCTCACCTTCATCCTGTGCTCCTTTGCTACATTCTTTTCATTGTGTGACTTTCCCTTGGTTATTTATGCGATATTGCAGTCTCATCCTTCTGATTTGTTTGACATTGTCTTTCCTCTTTATCTAACTATCTTGGCTGAAACAACTCATTGAGTTCCTCTCTTATTTATATTCTTCTTTTCTCATGGGTTTTATGTAGGCTCACACGCCTTCACAATATCGAGCTGACCCTTCCTCTTGTGCGAGTGCCTCTTCATGGGTGTGTGTGTTCCTTGGACGATTTGACTTAGGCCATGCGGGCATGCCACTGGGTCGTCCTGAATTGGTTCGTGTGGGTGAGCCCATACCCAGGTGCTTTGTTGTCATGTTCTCCACACTACATTGCCTATCACACTGCCTTGTTGTTTACTCCATCTAGCTTGTGTCATTCAGATGGATGCACCCATCGTGTTATTTGCGCTACATCACACCCAACACAATGTCCAACGCCCCACCTTCAAGTAGGCACACCTAGGGCACACGCCCCTCCAGCTCTTCCATGCTACCTTATGATGTTTCCATGTGGACCTGGGCATCCCTCCTCCATGTGGTCAAGTTCGTTGTTTCAACGCTCTCATTTCATGTGTTCCATGTCTTGGCCAAGTAGTTCCTCATCACATGGGTGGTTTCCCTACCTTATGTGATCGCGCCTCATCATGCGATCTCCTTAACACGGTTCCACCTCTTTTTTTCACCACTCCTAGTGTTCATGGGTTTTCAATTGAAGTCGTTGGTCTCGGTGACAACTCGGGGTCCTGACATCCTCCCCCACTTTAAAAATGTTATTTACCTTGATAACGCCATCTCAACAAACTCCTTTTCCAAGTCTTCCATCCTTGTCGCAACAATCAGATAGCTTCACCTATAACCTGCTCTATGCCCATAACCTATTATAACCCTACAAGAAAAACATGTGATCATACCCCTTGTGTTGGTGGCTATTTGGGTAGATAGTCTGACGATAGCAACTCCTCCATAAGAACGCATGCATCTTAGCAGCATCACAACTATCATCACATCCTATTGTCATATCATCATCCATATTCTTTTCCACTATGGTATGTTCATCACTTCAATGGGGTCTCATTTCCTTGAGCAGTTGACAGTGAACCCATATTTTCTCAAAGTTAAGAATGAGGGTAGGGAAGGGAAGGTAGATGACCTTCCACTCCCATCTTCATCACGGTCCAACATCTCAATCCAAGTGTCCACATCTTCCTCTTATAAATTTTACATGTATGCATCATGGTATTCATTTCATTGGTTCTCCAATTCTAAAATCTTACACTCATCGTGCAAGCTTCCATTGCTCTAGCCTGTCTGTCAAATGCAGCACACTATCTGACAACATTTTTATAACTTATTTCTGTGCCATGAGTTTTTCCTCCATTTAGTTCAACCTCTCATAGACATATTAATTGTTTTTCTGATCCTTCTTGACACTCATCATTGTTATCTTATACTCACCTTTCGTGGCTCCCATGGTTGGAATACTCAACAATTCTTCCTCCCTTACATCGTATATGAACAACTTCTTCAAATCTGGCATAACCAGTGCTTCATATTGCTTCGTAAATTCTAATCCCAAAGATACTTCACAATCATCTATACAAACAATTTCAAAGCCAACTTTACCTTGCCATTTACCAATTCTCACTTCGCCTCTATAATTCCAATGACTTGATCTAGTGGTGAGTTCAATGCTTTAAGACATGCTTGAGTTGGAACAAACATTAGTCCAAATTTTCTTCCCACCTATGCTCACATGAAGTTGTGAGTCGCTTCATTTTCCACCATAGTGAGTAGCGTACCCTACCCAACTTTCATCTCAACGTACTACAAATTTTGCCTCTCAGGATCATGTTTTGGGATAGCCTTCGTTGCTGCTACAACACCAAAAACCTAAATCACACAAATTGTTGTTTTTTCTTCTTACGAATTCTTCTTTCCATATGAATTAGTAACAACTGTGGCTCCTAGCTTCAAAGGAAAATTCTTAGCCACATGGTAACCCTCACACTACCAACATTTCAATGGTTTGTTTCCTTTCAGTTTTCCACTTGTCTTGCTTCAAATTCTATTCCTTTGGCTTATCTTACTTATTCTCCTTGTATTCCACTCTTTCTTCATGATGGTTAACTAGCCAATCAACAACAACAAATGCCTCCTCAAGTGTCTTGATATTTTGTTGTTTTACCTCATTTTTATCCCAAAGTTTCAATCCAATAATGAGTTTGAAAACCTTTTCTTTCTCCACCATCTAAGGAAACTCCAAGATTACACTAGAAAATCTGCACTGTTAAGCTCGTAAACTATCAGTTTGCTTGATATACTTGATCTTTGTATGTGCATCCCATGTTTCATCTTGTGTGCTAAAGTGAGCCAACATGATTCTTCCTTCATCTCTTCCCAAGTTTTGATTTCCTCAGCATCACCATGGGAAATCTGATCCATCCTTCTTCTCCACCACATTTTGGCATCCTTCGTTAGGAACTGTGTGGAAACCTTGACCTTCAATTCTTAAGGGGAATGCTCCAATCTCTCAAGGTATTTCTCTATGTACCATAGAAATTTTCCAAGAGTCTTGGTGATCCTTACTCCATCATATGAATTAGGCTCTTTTATTTTGATTTGGGAGCCTCCACTAGTAAAATGTTTCCCAACTTCTTTCTTCAATATCACAACATCATTCAGAGCTTCGAAAAGACTCTTTTGCAACTTTGTGATCTCTTCCATTCCTTGATCTCTGGAAACCTCAAATCCCTTAACTTAATTCATGGTATGACCATACCTCCATTCAAGGTAGTCATATTTCACCTTGAGGTCTTCGTGACTTGCTTCCTGTTCAACAATCTTCTCTTTGAGTTTGGCTTTCTCTACCTTAAGTTTAGTCATCATTATTTTCATCTCATCTACTTAATCCAACACCTTATTCATCAAAATCTCATATGCGGTCATGTTGGGCTCACTTGTCACTTGAGGTTCTTCACCCGCGTTCTCCACTAGTCGACTTTGTGAATGCCTTATGACCATAAATCACCAACTCTTAAATTTTTTTAACTGTGTTCAGCTTGGCCCTGACTTAGTTTTCCTCTACCCTTGCTAGACCAGACTTCAACATTTTTCTACCTTCAATTTCTGTCAATGTCCACCTTCACAAAGTAGCCTTTGATACCATCTATCATGGTGCCACACTATGGCTTCTTTTAGTCCACTGTGGGTGTTGTGTAGCACTAGTGAGAATTGGTTTTATGTTAAACTACTTTCTCCAAGTTTAACCTTGTATTTCTCCATGTAAATCCAAAGTTCATAAAAAAATGAAAACATCCTTAGAAGATGTTAGTAAGCAGGAACATACTAAGAGGGGGAGTGAATCAATATTTTAACAATTTTCAAAATTCATTTCTTAAAGTAAAATTACCTAGCAACACAGTAATAAACAATAGCACATCAATCTCATAAAATATAGACACAAGATAATAACGTTGAAACCTAACTAGAAAAACCACAATTTTTTTTTTTAGTGATGCAAAATAAAGCTCCAACATCCACATCAATTTTTGTGTAGGCTACAACCTACAAAAGCTTCAACCTTATTTGTTTTTTCAAGCACCAACTTGATATTTTTTTGGGCACCAACCTAAAGGAAGAACCAACTCTTTGTTTATCAGCACCAACTGAAAGGAAACTCCAACTCCCTATTATGCAAGCACCTACCTACAAAACCCTTCAGATCCTTCTTTTATGAAATTTTCAAACTCATATAAAAAAGGCCTCTCTGTCATACATTTGTAGATAAATTCGTTTTTCTTCTTTCCCAAAGTTTCATTCGTTTCTCTCCCTCCAACTTAAAAATTCTTAGGTACCTATTTCATATGCATTCTCTATAATGATGTTGTTGTTTATATAGATATAGAGATACTTCTATTCTAAGTTGATTTGTTAATCTTGGATTTATCAATTAGTTTCACTTTATCTGCATTCTTTATTTAACTGTTGTTCAAGTTCTCTTTTCCTCAACTTGAACTATTTTTTCACCTATTTTTCAACTTTAGGGAATTTTTTGAACTGATTCTACATGACAATCTAAGCTCTTTCCTTTGAACTACATGCCATTCTATTTTTTATCTATTTTAATTTAGCACTAAAATGGTAAGTTTCTTTCAACATAATGAACACCAAACTTATAATCATCCTGCACTCTTAATCTTTCAACACTTGGTGTATGTGACCATCTTTCGAACTATGTGATTAATTCAAAAAGGAGCTAAGTGATTTAATCTATTATCCAAAATAAATCGTGTTCTATGCTTGTACAAATAGCTTAGAGGCCCAAATGTTTCTTTATTGTTCAGGCTCTTGCTACATCCACACGTTCACCCATGGAACTAGCCTTGAGAATGTTGGTGCTAAGGCACTTGGACCAAAAATCCAATATGTAGAACATTTTGGCATTCTTATCAAGCTCGGAAGCTCGAAGGCCTAGGCTACTCGATGCACCCAAATTCTAGTCACTTAAAGCGGCCACTACGAAGTCATCATCCTTTTCCAAAAAAATTATTAACACAACAAAACACTACAAAAATGACCCCTTGGCATGAATCCTGAGAATGTGCCACATCATTCTCTAAGCCATGTGTTGTAGCGGCTACAACCACCCTCCAAAATTTTTCCTTAGCCTGTTTTGGAGCTTCCCTACCAACCTTTCACAACAGCTTGCCTTGTTTCGTCAAGTTCACAAGCTTCATTGTTTTTCATGCACAAAGGCAGCCTTTCGATCACAACTTGATGCATTTCCCTCACATGTTGTTCACTTGGACTTGGTCTAGCTGCAAGCTGAGCATCTTCCCCTCAAAAATTTCACATTTCTGGAGGGAAACCAACCCTCCCTCTAGAAATTGCACAATTTTGTCTGGAACACTGATGGGCTCCAAAATTGCGCAATTCTATGAGCCAACAATCGCAGCAGAAATTGCACAAATTTCCCCAACAGGGCTTCTCAACCTAGAATTTATGTAAATATGGGAAACAGTTAGCTTCTTTGCCCTAAAATTGTTCAAATATCCTGGGCAGTCAGTCCAGCTCCTAGCCAGAAATGCACATTTCCTTCACGCAGTCGAATAGTCTCTTGCATGTGTAGCTGAGTTGACCGGTTCCCTCTAGGACCAAGAAAAATAGACTTGCATGCATGGGCTGCTTCCCCCAAGGCAGCATGCAAAGGCATCCCTTGTTTCAGGGATCTAATTTTAGTACTTGGAGGTTACATGCAATGATCATTTTAGAAACATCCCACCAAGTGTTGCTTTCCCTATATTAGTGGCATGCGCGTCACAACCTCGATGTTATCAAAACTCATAAACTAGACACTGCAGAGCTCATTCCTCACATCAACCTTGTAGCTCTAACATCCCACATCACATCTAGGAGCAGTTGGCACATCCAACTCAGTTGTTTTGGGGTAAGCCCGCTTCCCATGCTTTGCGTTGCATTTCTGACGCTTTTTCTGTTTTCACTTGTATGAATACTATTGTCTTGATTTCTTTGGACACTTGTTTTCATTTACATGTATACTAGTTTGTCCTAGCACCATTTCAGTTTGTGTTGCTATCTCACAGTTATCGCATGCATGAAACGTTTTTTCACGAACGGTCGTCGATTTTGCGACTTGCCTCACCCACGTCCATGTTCTTCCATTTTCTGAATTTGTCATTCACCATATGCATGCATGACCATTCACTTATGCTTGCACTCAATATCAGCATGTATTCGCATTCACATTCGAGTTCAGTTGCCTATCGGCGAGTCTAGCCAAGCCTCACCAAGACAACATTATGCAATCCTGAGAGGAAAGGCTTTGCCTTCCTCTCCAAAAATGCACATTTCTACCCAGGAGTTACTCCCCAAGTCTTCCTTGTGAAATCTTGAGGGATAGTGACTGTTGGCCCACAAAATTGCGCAATGCAGTCACTGAGCCTCTAGTCATTTCTAGCTAAAATTGTACGTTGCGCAATTCCAGCAATCATCAATTAGGCTGGATTTTGCATTACATAGTTCTAGCAGCTAGTAAGCCTCATGACATCCTAGACTATGCCTTGCACGGTCTTTATAGTCAATCTCCCAACCTCTCGGCTAAAATTGTGCAACCTTCATGATCAGTCACACATGTATGTTGCAAGTCAACGCTCAAGTTCATTTCGGTTTTCGGCTGACAGGTTTCTTTCCATGAGTGTTTCCATGTCTCCATGTATCATAGGTTTTCATCTACCTCTCAGCAGCACAAGTACAATGGTTCCAGGAGAGTGGAGTCGAAGACACCATTTAGAGCACACTTGGGGATGCAGTCGATCAAGTGTCTATGAGCTTTCCTACTCATGAAGACATCAAGTTTTTCGTAGACAAGGGAATCAAGATATGACAACATTAACATCATAGCAAGCATCATCATGAACAGCAGCTGAAGGCAGCATACCGGATGCAAAGAATGCAAGAGGAGGGTTGATGACAACACGGAGGTGGAACAAAGTTGCAAGCTAAAGTAGATCCATTGATGATGAAAGCAACTTTGTAGACTCAGGCTATGAGGTGACGACGCAACATGAAGAACGCATAGAGACAGAGAACGGAACAAAGAAGGAGTTGCATGTGTTGAAGCAATAACTCAAGGAAGAACATGAAGCTACACAGAAAATCGAATGAGTTGCAGCAGGAATAGGAACAAGAGCGGGTGCAACATGCACTCATGGATGAAGCTACACCTGTACAAGTTAAAGATCCATCCCAGCAGCTAACAAGGAGCAGACATGCTGAGTAGTGTTGTTGATTGCATGCGATGGATTCAGTAGCATGCATGTCATTGTGTGCACACATGAGATCTAACCCATTCAACACACTCATCAAAGTGAATACAAGAAGCAAGTCCAACTGGAGTTGAACATGTACTTTGGCAAGCTGATGTGCATGATTACCAAAACACACTTGAAGATCAGCATGGACATTATGCATCAGTGTGTTGCTAGTTCATCCACACCTAAGAAGACCATGTGCATGTTAGCAGAAGGGTTGGTTGAAGGGGTTGAACCAATGCACTAGTTGCAATAGAGGCAAGAGTTTTCTTCAACAAGATGTCACCATGAGGTGCATGCACACCATCATGAACGACTAAGCTTGGCATCAGCTCATGACCTTCACCATCACAAGCATGTCAAATAGTTGGTCTCATCACAGTGGACCGAGTGTCAGTGATGTTTTGCATGGCTTGCTCAAGCCATGTTGTCTCACATGAGTATATGTGCATTGTAATGTTGAGACATGTCAAGTGTAAGTCAAGTGTCAAAAGTTGGATGTAACAGTCATAGAATAGGTGAAGAGTCATGAGGGTAGTTGAACTATCACAAATGGGAATGTCAAGGGTCACCCCACCCTCTGTTATAAATATTCTCTCATAACTCATTGTAAGGGCTTTTGGTTAGCCAAGCTTCTGATAATACTATCTTGGAAAGAGCTTGGACAATAGTGTAATGCGCCTTGGCTTCTCCACTACACGAAGCTAGTTTATCTCTTTAGAGGAGTAGGCGGATGTGGCTATAACGTTCCACTGTTGGGGATAGTAGGTTTACATGGATGTATTGTATGATTGGAACTTACACTTCTTTATATAAAAAGAGCCAACACGTTTTCACACATGTATTGTATATGTTGTAAGACTGATCTTTAACACTTGTAATGCATGTTGCTTTAACCTGAGTTCTACATCTGAATGGTTTCATTTGTTGTAATGCATAATCTATTAATGGAAATGTGTTGTATATGTTGTTAATGTTGTCTCGTCTGGGTCAATTTCTCTGTCGGACATCAAACAGACCTTTCATATGAATCTCATTGTAACAACTATTGTAGTCCATCAAAGTAATCTGTGAGTGTTGTACGTGTTATCTTACCTTTTATGTTGTGACTTCCGCATCCGTGTGGACTGCTCTGTCGAAATCTATGTATGTCCTATGTGTTGTGTGTTCCTAGTTGAGTTGGGACTGATCCGTCTCAATCTGGAACTCACCTTCACCCTCATCTCAACCCACCTTTGTTAGAACCTCTCATGCACCTTCCTTGACTCACTGCATCAATCACACCCTTGTTACTGATAGAGTTATGTTACTCACCTCTGCATGACATTGTGGTCAAGGCATTAGCTTACAACCCACTATTAGGACTCCTACACCAAATAGTCTGAGGTCTAATTGGTATTTCTTACTAGGGAGATCCCCTTGACATGTTGGTGGGTCTGGCATCATCAACACCATGTTACTACCACCTATCATTCATGTGTGCTTCCATGTCATCATCTAAATACAACATCGAGTGAGTTTAATGTGTTAATGATTGTGCATGTGAAATTCCCAACGGAAATCTAGGCCATTGGATCAAGTCAATCTCTATTGTTAGATCCATCACATGTAAGTAAACACTAAACTTTTTACATGTTGTGTATCCTATATCAATCATAAACATTGATCTTGTTGATGATTATGAATCGTGCTCGTTGAATATTCATTCACAACTTGTGCCATGTAACCTCTCTTTCCACATCATTTCCACATGTACTGATCATCACGTGCCACATATCATTCACATCACCTACCATGTGTCGTCCCATGTCAACACATGCCATGTGTCACTCATTTGAAAATGAGACTCTAAAGGCTTCTTGTCAACTTACAAGAAGCTCTCCCACTTCCAAAGCTTAAATATTTCCCAGATCTAATGATTAACCAATTGCAGAATTAATAATGCTTGAAAATAGGTGTATGATTGTGTTTGTTTTTAACTGATCATGTGCCTTAGATTCATTCACTTAAACTGATCTAAAATGCATATAAGAGAAAATAGAGCAGCAAGTAAGAAAACACATAAGACAACAATATAATTAGGAGTTCACCCAAAACTCTTGGGCTAAATCTCTGTGAGCTCTAGTCAACTCAACTAGGCTATCTTGGATTATGGCATAAATTATTTTACAAGCTCCATGCTCAACTCCATTGGATTACACAGAAACAATGGGTTTAGAATGTCATCTTACCCTGCTGGTTGTCCTCACTCTACAAATAGATCTAGGCTTCTCTGGACTTGACTCCTTCAATCAGCGCTCTGAGCGATCTTTCTCTAGCTTGCACCAACTCCCTCAGAATTCCCTCACTATATCTGGAATGCCTTCCTATGTCTTCAGCACACTCTGGACACTGGCAACAACTTGATCATTTTGACCCTTTGTTGTTCTGCAACTTCACTATGACATCATGGCTCTTAGAAGTCTGCTTTGAGGTCTGTGGTTTTGAGGCTCTGCCTCCAACCTCTAGTGGCTATGCCTCTGTCAAGCACTCTGGCTCTATAACTCTGGTGTTCTCGTGTTTGGCTATGGCTCTGGCTCTTGGTTCTAGCTCTGGCTCTCACAAACTTCTCTCGGCCTCTGCGTGCATCAATGGATCGCTTGACCTCCAAGTGTTCTGTAGCAACCTTCCAGCGACCTTCAACAATCTTTTCCCTCTCTCTCAATCATTCTCTCTAGCTCTGGAGAGGCATTATTTGACTCTACAGCTTCCACAACCATTCCTCTGTCAATTGTGATCATGAGGAATATTTTTTCCCTCGACTCTGCCTCTTCGCACCTCAAAAAGAATCCCTATTGTAGAAACGCCCGCATGCAGTGTGGCACGAGGAATGATAGATGTTTCCAAATGGAAATGAACCGGCAACATAGGAAACTTGGTCGTTTTGGCCTTTCTATACAGAAATACCGAAAATGTAATATAACGGAAAATACATAGGCACACACATGAAAACACGTTCATTAGCCATGAGCCAAAACTCAAAATGCATTCAATCGCATCTATATACCTCTCGGTCCCATCCTATCATCGCAAATCATAATTGCACAGGAGGGAGGTCAAAAAACCCAAATACAAAGGAATACATTGAAAATCTGCATAACTCGGATTTCAAATTTTATGAAATCACATTTACAATCCTTATCGGGTCCGGATTTAATTGGAATATCACAATCACATGTCACATAGGTACATTGGCCCTTTGTATTGGGGATTCACCGATCACCGATATTGACGTATCGCTATCGACCCCATCGCTATATCGACATATCGCAATATCATTGTCGCAACAGCCCCGGGGGTCTTCCCTTTGACTATGCCAATCATCGATCCGTTGATCGGACAATCACAATCACAATCACTCATTACAATCACTAATCACACATCGCATGGCCCTTAGCACTATCCCCTCTGATTGTCGATCGCTGACGCTGATCATCGCATATCACAATCGGCTCCGCCCAGGGTCCCAATATCACATGTAGCCTACCTCGGATGCGATAAGTTGGAGATCAAATCAACTTTTTCCAAGTCAATATTGCATTACATGCATTCCAAAGCAATCAACCCTTCAAGTTAATTACACATACATGTTTTAAAATACAAGGAAATCATCAACATCCCTGTGTTCATGCACATCATTCTCATGCAGACATTTCATCCTTCAAATTTCGCTTAAGCACATTGTACTTCCGAAGTTGAAATGAACATAATGTTGTAGTAATAAAGTGAGTCTCCTACTAAAATTTTTCCATTCACCTTCTTGGTAAAATCCTACAGCTTGCATTCCATTAACAAAGAAATGCAAATAGATGCATCAAATCAAAAGACATGCAATCTTAATTGGATAAGAACTCTAACCATTTCTTACCAATCCATTTCAAAGGTGCTACCTTTTTCTGCACATCAACATCAACATGTGAATCATCATGAAACACATCAATCATGGAAACTTCCTTTCCATTTCCACCATTTTATCTTTCCACCTTCTTTAAGTTTCATGGAAGCATTGTTAGATTCAAAGTCCAACATTCTACAACAAGATTTCTTTGCTTATGGAAGTAAGTGCAACACATGTGCATCCTCTTGACAACATGATTTGCCTTATCTAATGGACCTTTGGCTTCTTGCTTCCTTTCCTTCAAAAGTTTCCTATATGTGTCCATCCTCTTCCAACATCTAGAAACATCATGGTTATCCAAACCACAAAAGAAACATGCAATTATTTTCCCATACTTATATGGAAATTTACCATGCTAAACATAATCAAAAGGAATATGGTTAGAACCAGATTTATACCTTTCTCTTTCACCTTTATTTCCTTCATGAGGAGGTGAATCAAATGAAGAAGTGGCTCCCTTTGGAATACCATCAGTCTCTTCAAGGCTTTCAGAGTTTCCACAAATCTCTGGTTCAAGTGCATGCTTATGAACACCTGCATCCTGCAAATGATGTTTCAATCTATTGCATTCTCCATGAATACAATCTTTACACTCTTGAGGTAGAAGACTTGAAATGAAACTCCTTCTTGGAACTGTTTCAATGGCCTTCATGGCAGCTTTGGAACTTTCTCCATAAAAATATCCATAGCCAATACCCAAATACTTAGGCCTTTCCTCAACTATTATTGGTTCAACAATACCTTGTGCATGTTTACCCAAGCCTTTTCCTTCATAGCCCATATTGGACATTAACTTGGAACCTATGCCTCTGGTATGTTTTTCAAAAGAACCAACATAATCATTCTTAGAGGAATTTGAAGGAAAACTAGAATTATTTACCTCTTCTTCAAGCTGATACTTGACTAAGGTTTCCTTTGCAACATGTTAGAGCCTAGATTTGCCTCAGGCTGGAAAGGCAAGGTTCTAGGTCCACATCAAACCACGCTCAACCTTGTAGCTAGCCCTACGAGGACAGGAGAGGGCTCTCTTCGATTCAATCTCGTAAAAGATAATTGATGGGACTCGAATGACTGAAATAAAAGCTAATCTTAGGCTATGTATGAAGTACAAGGATTTGAATTGAGTTTTTGGGGGTTTTGAGTTGAAAAATGGGAGAGGCAAATTTGGGTCCGGAGATGAGACACAGTTTTTGCAGAGTTCTAATTGGGGCAAGGAAGGAAATTGTTTTGATGCTTTAGAATGGATAAATGGATGGATCAGAATGGTGAGGATCCAAGGAGGGCAAGAGGGTCTCAAGAGTCCTCCTCAAATAGATGAAAACATTGAAAATTAAACAAAATTCAAAGTAGAGCACAACAATCCAGTGAATTCTACTTTAATCACTCAGTTGTTTAATTTCAGAAGCAAGGAGAAGGGAAAATGATATACATAAACATCAATGAATTTATAAGTACATAGAGAAACACACCATAAAAACACAGAGCCACGTGGATCCCAATAAGTGCTGCAAAGGCCTAGTCTTTCCTTTGCCAAAAATGCAGAGATAAAATGTACAATAGAGTGCTAAGCAATCCCAAGTGTCCAACCCTGAAAATGACTAAGAAGATACATGATATAGACCATCCTAACCCACTCCCATGCCTCTAGGGGTCAATCTCATCATTCTAGGAGCTGTTTCAACCAATTCTAAACAAAGCACTAAAATCTAGGCAATCAAACAACTTGCCTCTATAAGGTAGGAAACTGAATCATTCATTAAATTTTCACTTTTTAATGAATGAATCCTCTAGAACAAGTAAAAATATTCCAATATTACATCATGATCCTTAAATTACATCAATATAGGTTAATAATTACATCACAAAGCAAAACTAGTCAAACTGGCCGAATTTCTAAGCTAGAAGGTGAAAAATTGGGCAAAAATCCTCTATGCACCGTGCCAAATACTCTATGCATTGCGCCACTTTGAGGCTGAATTTGAGGCACTTTACAAATTCCAAATTGAGCCCAAGATAGCTTCTCGGAATGCCTTGCCTATCTCATTTCCAACCAAAGTGGAATTTTTCAATTTGGTGTCCATTTGCCCCTCCAAACCTTCAATCTCCCAAGACTGCTTGCTGTGTGTCAAAATAGGGGCAATGAGGTCATTTTTTGATGTGTTTTTGACCTCTTTTGGACTCAAAACTTGCCCAAAATTCTTGGCCATGCACTAGCAATCATGATTTTTCATGCCAAATCCAAAAATATAAAGTTTTTTCCATTTGGAGCTCCCTAGCAAAAGCACGCGCCACGTGGCACAGTGTATAGGGAGAAAAACTCTATTTTTTATTGCCAAAATTTGTCAAGATTCCAAAAATGCCTGGAGCTTCTTCATCAAGTGTCATGCTAGGCAAAAGAGGCTTCGTCCAATATCTGAAGGTGATCATGCTCCTTTTGCCTCTTTTGCTTCCTTATTGCCTTCTTCAATTTTGCCTTTAGACTCTTTATTCGTGCCTTGGAACTCATATTGCGCACCCTATAATGGAAATCCATGTGTCTCAACAATGCTTTGTCCCTATCAGCCTTCTCTACCAGTCTCTCCAAGTGGATGTTGATTCTCTCGAGCCAAGACTCCCGATCAGCATTAATCTCTTGCTCCAATGAAGTGAGCTCAATCCTCTGCCTTTGGGTAGCTTAGTGATTCTCGCGGATGGTTTGCAACTCCATTATTGCCTGCTGATCTTCGAGCTGTTTGTTCCTCTGCTCCAAGTATCTGATAATCCACTTAGCCCTCTCCAAATTGAGAGACAAGACTTTGATCTCTGTCTGCTGCTCCTGGATGATCTCTCTAAGTTTAGCACTTTCCAGGCCCATATTTGTATCATCATCATGAATGAGAATGAATTTTGTCTCTCGTTCACCTGAACGCACCTCATCTTGCATTGGCCTCTTGCCTTTGTCCTGTACCTGTGGTGCCGATGTCAGAAACAAGGCCCCTTCCACACCGAGTGGAGATAACACTCGTTTCGTTGCTAAAAACAAATGTCTAGTGCCCCTCTGATATGTATTGAACACGGGCACACTAATGGTCTCATGGTGCTCATACTGATGAGAAGGTCCACTTGTCTCATGCCCAAGCTCTGAAAGTCCCTGTGAATCTCTAAAAAAGTCACGAGAGATGAAATCATCCCAAGTGATACCCTGTAATCCAAGCTGATGAACCACCAAAATCTTGATGACAGCAAAATGGAAAATGTTGTTGAACTACTACTCAGGGGTCTTGTGATGCACAAGGGCAGTCATCCTCTCTATGTTTCGACATATGAAATAAGGAATGTTCATCATCCTTACCCGGGTGAAATGCATGAGCAACTGGATGTGATAAGCATATACTTAGGAGAAGTGACCTTCACAACTAAAATACTTCATGATTAATTTCATTAATGGAGCATATTCATCTTTGAGGTATCGGAACAGGAACACTCCCTTGAGTTGCCTCAAGAAACCAGGTTTAATATATGGCTCATAATGTTGCCAGTCAGTCTTCTGCTTTTTGTTCCATGGTTCTCCAATGTTCGGTATGCCGGTTGCTAACGAGATAGAATCTAGTGTAAGTGTGAAAGTGACACCAACCAAAGTAACTTGATCACCATGTAAATGTAATACAAATAAGCGAGCTAACTCATGATGGACTTGAACAGTAGCAACCTTCTCGTAAAATTCATAGCATGACTGAAACTGAAAACAAGAAACGGCAAGAGGGAAGGCCTACAATTCTATAAGGGTGGTTGGTTCTTCTCTAACACAAAAAGGAGATGTGTCTCCAACTCATGTATCCTTTCCAAGCTAATATTTGCAATATGAAGTTGCCTCTCCATTTCCTACAATTTTTCAGAAAGCAACTGCTTCTCTTCCTCCACGGAATTAAACTTCTCTCTAAGTATGCTTCTCTTCCTTCCATCCTCATACATTTCTCTCACCATATCCATCATGGTGAACAATTCTTGCTTCTTATCTTCATCAAAGAATCTTGTGAAGAAAGTAGAATTTGAGGACTCACTTGTAGAAGTTGTCATTATCAAAATGAACAAAAGAACTTCAAACAAGACTAACAAAAAGCTTATTCAAGTAACCTTTTGTAACAAACCTCTTGTGCTTCAAGGATTGCTTTGAGGTACTTTGGGATAAGAAGAATGCCTTCAGCCCTTCTTCCTTTTTGGCCTCTCTTGGACTGAGCTATCAATAGCTTTCCCTTCACCTCTGCAAACTAAAACAATAGTCAGTCTACAAACAAGCATACAATCAACCTTTGATTGTTTAAACACCTTTCAGACAAGCAATATTTTCTCTGTCAATCAAGAATTTTGATCTGATACCACTTGCTCTAGTATAATTAGTTTTGATATCACCTTCTTTGAAGGTGGGGTTAATCAAACTTAGGCTTTGTTACCACCTAATCTGAAAATGGAACTCTAAAGGCTTCTTGTCAACTTACAAGAAGCTCTCCCACTTCCAAAGCTTAAATATTTCCCAGATCTAATGATTAACCTATTGCGAAATTAATAATGCTTGAAAATAGGTGTATGGTTGTGTTTGTTTTTAACTGATCATGTGCCTTAGATTCATTCGCTTAAACTAATATAAACACATATAACAGTAAATAGAGTAGCAAGTAAGTAAACACATAAGACAACAATATAATAATGACTTCACCCAAAACTCTTGGGCTACGTCTCTGTGAGCTATAGTCAACTAAACTAGGCTCTCTAGGATTATGCCATAAATTATTTTACAAGCTCCATGCTCAACTCCATTGGATTACACAGAAACAGTGGGTTTAGAATGCCATCTTACCCCGTTGGTTGTCCTCACTCTACAGACAGATCTAGGCTTCTCTAGACTTGACTCCTTCAATTAGCGCTCTGAGCAATCTTGCTCTAGCTTGCGCCAACTCCATCAGAATTCCCTCACTGTCTCTGGAATTCCTTCTTCTATCTTCAGAACACTCTGGACACCAACAACAACTTGATCATTTCAATCCTTTGTTGTTCTTCAGCTTCACTACGGCATCACAACTCTTAGAAGTCTACTTTGAGCTTTGTGGCTCTAAGGCTCTACCTCCAACCTCTGCTGGCTATGCCTCTATCAAGCACTCTGGCTCTATGGCTCTGATGCTCTCGCGTTGAGCTCTGGCTCTGCCTCTTGGCTCTAGCTCTAACTCTCATGAGATTCTCTCGGCCTCTACATGCATCAATGGATCACTCAACCTCCAAGCGTCCCTTAGCAACCTTCCAATGACCTTCAACGATCTCTGCCCTCTCTCTCAATCCTGATCTCCGGCTTTTGAGAGGCATTTTTCGACTTTGTAGCTTCCATAGTTGTTCCTCTATCAAATGTGATCACGAGGAATCACCTTTCCCTCGACTCTGCCTCTTCACACCTAAAAACACATCCTTGTTGCAGAAACACCTGCCTACAGCGTGGCACAAGGAATGATGGTTGTTTCCAAATGGAAATGAACCGGTGGCATAGGAAACCCAATCGTTTTAGCCTTTCTATACAGAAATCATAAAAATGCAATATAACGGAAAATACATAGGTAAACGCATGAAAACACATTCATTAGGCAGGAGCTAGAACTCAAAATGAATTCAATCACATCTATATCCCTCTAGGGTCTCTCTTGTCATCACAAATCATGATCGCACAGGTGGGAGGTCAAAAAACCCAAATATAAAGGAATACATTGAAAATCCGCATAACCCAGATTTCAAATTTTATGCAATCACATTTATAATCCTTATCAGGTCCGGATTTAATTGGCATATCGCAATCGGATGTCACATAGGTGCATTGGCTCTTTGTATCAGGGATTTGTCGATCGCCGATCGCCAATATCGATGTATCGCTATTGGCCCCATCACTATATCGACATATCACAATATCACTGTTGCAACGGCCCTGAGGGTCTTCGCTTTGACTGTGTCGATCGGCCGATCGCAATCGCAATCACTAATCGCACTTCGCATGGCCCTTAGCAATATCTCCTCTGATCGCCGATTGCCGATACCAATCATCACATATTGCAATTGGCTCCGCCCGGGGTCCCGATATGACATGCAGCCTACCTCTGATGTGATAAGTTGGAGATCGTTGACCGGGGGTCCTTTTGCCCTTGTGCAAAGTCCTTCCCTTTGGCACATTTGCAACATGATTTCCCTTAGAAAGCCTTTTATGCCATTTTTAGAAGAAATGCCTCCTTTTTTAAAGGACAAAGGCAATCTGCTTTTTGCGATAACTTCTTCATTCGAAGTCCATTTTAGCCCATTCAAATTGCAAAATGAAAAGATCTACATAATGGGACTATTTCCAAGAGAATCCTTGGACTTTCATTTTCCTCTGTGATGAACACTTTAGACTTAGAAGTCTATCCAAGATCCATTTTGGATCACACCTTCCCACTAAAAGAACTTTTGGTCTCCAAAAGACTAACATACTGATCTAAGCAGTAAATGAGAGTAACAACACCCTCTTCTTTCAGCCTCCATACACTTGCCTTGGATAGTGCCTCTGAACCAAAGCCTTTGACCACTCTCTTTCCTGGATGTGCTGGTCCTCTTGGGAAGAACTATTTTCCTCCTTGACTTCATGTAGAACTCCTGTTGAGATGGTCACAGAGGGTAGTTTTAACTTCTCTACCTTGACCATTGATCCAAGGTGGATCAAACAAATTTGAAGTTACATATGCTTCACAAAAAATTCATTTGTACCTATTTGACAAGTTGTCAACAACAACAGTTAACAACAATAGAAATACAGACAACAACTGGATGGCCTAAACTCCTGCTTCAACAAAAGAAATAGATTTTCACATCTTGTGAACACCTCCAAGTCTTACATCTACATACAAATTATGGACTAAATAACAAGCCCACAAAACATGCCTTTAAAACAAATGACCCTCAAAGTCAAGCATGTAGAAAAGATCTCAAGGATTCTTTTCAAAAGATGAAACACATCCTCATTATCTCCATCTTAGAGACCAAATCAACTTTTTCCAAGTCAATATTGCATTACATGCATGCCTAAGAAATCAACCCTTCAAGTTAATTACACATACATGTTTTAAATACAAGGAAATCATCAACATCCCTGTGTTCATGCACATTATTCTCATGCATGCACTTCATCCTTCAACTTTCACTTAAGCACAGTGTACTTTCGAAGCTGAAATGAACATAATGTTGCAGCAATAAAGTGAGTCTCCTACTCAACTTTTTCCATTCACCTTCTTGGTAAAATCCTACAACTTGCATTCCATTAACAAAGAAATTCAAATAGATGCATCAAATCAAAAGACATGCAATCTTAATTGGATAAGAACTCTAACCATTTCTTACCAATCCATTTCAAAGGTGCTACCTTTGTTTTCACATTAGCATCAACATGTGAATCATCATGAAACACATCAATCATGGAAACTTCCTTTCCATTTCCACCATTTTCTCTTTCCACCTTCTTCAAGTTTCGTGGAAGAATTGTTGGATTTAGAGTTCAACATTTTGCAACAAGATGTGCTTGCTTATGGCAGTAAGTGCAACACATGTGCATCCTCTTGACAACATGATTTTCCTCTTTCAATGGACCTTTGGATTTTTGCTTCCTTTCCTTCAAAAGTTTCCTGTATGTGGCCATTCTATTCCAACATTTAGAAACATCACGGCTTTCCAAACCACAAAAGGAACATGCAATTATTTTCCCATACTTATATGGAAATTTACCATGCTAAACATAATCAAAAGGAATATGGTTAGAACCAGATTTATACCTTGCTCTTTCACCTTTATTTCCTTCATGAGGTGGTGAATCAAATGAGGAAGTGGCTCCCTTTGGAATACCATCAGTCTCTTCAAGGCTTTTAGAGTTTCCACAACTCTCTGGTTCAAGTGCATGCTTATGAACACCTCCATCCTGTAAATGATGTTTCAAGCTATTGAATTCTCCACAAATACAATCTTTACACTCTTGTGGTAGAAGACTTGAAATGAAACTCCTTCTTAGAATTGTTTCAATGGCCTTCATGGCAGCTTTGGAACTTTATCCATAAGACTGCCCATAGCCAAGACCCAAATACTTAGGCCTTTCCTCAACTATTATTGGTTCAACAATACCTTGTGCATGTTTACCCAAGCCTTTTCCTTAATAGCCCATCTTGGATATTAACTTGGAACCTATGCCTCTGGTATGTTTTTCAAAAGAACCAACATAATCATTCTTAGAGGAATTTGAAGACAAACTAGAATTATTTACCTCTTCTTCAAGCTAATACTTGACTAAGTTTTCCTTTGCAAAAAAGCGCTGTGTCTTCAACTCATGCATCCTTTCTAAGTTCATATTTGCAATATGAGTTGCCTCTCCATTTCCTGCAATTTGTCAGAAAGCAACTGCTTCTCTTCCTCCAAGGAATTCAACTGCTCTCTAAGTATGCTACTCTTCCTTCTATCCTCATACATTTCTCTCACCATATCCATCATGGTGAACAAGTCTTGCTTCTTGTCTTCATCAAAGAATCTTGTGAAGAAAGCATAATTTGAGGACTCATTTGTAGAAGTTGTGATTATCAATATGAACAAAAGAACTTCAAAAAAGGCTAACAAAGAGCTTATTCAAGCAACCTTTTGCAACAAACATCTTTTGCTTCAAGGATTGCTTTGAGGTCCTTTGGGATAAGAAGAATGCCTTCAACACTTCTTCCCTTTTGTCCTCTCCTGGACTGAGCTATCAATAGCTTTCCCTTCACCTCTGCATACTCAAACAATAGTCAGTCTGAAAACAAGCATACAATCAACCTTTGACTATTTAAACACCTTTCAGACAAGAAATATTTGCGTTGTCAATCAAACATTCTGATCTGATACCACTTGCTCTAGTATAATAAGTTTTGATCTCACCTTCTTTGAAGGTGGGGTTAATCAAACTTAGGCTCTGATACCACCTGATCTAAAAATGGGACTCTAAAGGCTTCTTGTCGGCTTATAAGAAGCTCTCCCACTTCCAAAGCTTAAATATTTCCTAGATCTAATGATTAACCAATTGTGGAATTAATAATTCTTGCAAATAGGTGCATGCTTGTGTTTGTTTTTAACTGATCATGTGCCTTAGATTCATTCACTTAAAATGATATAAAATACACATAACAGTAAATAGAGCAGCAAGTAAGCAAACACATAAGACAACAATATAATTAGGAGTTCACCCAAAACTCTTGGGCTACATCTCCATGAGCTCTAGTCAAATCAATTAGGCTCACTGGGATTATGGCATAAATTATTTTACAAGCTCCATGCTCAACTCCATTGGATTACACAAAAACAATGGGTTTAGAATGCCATCTTACCCTGCTAGTTTTCCTCACTCTACAGACAAATCTAGGCTTCTCTGGACTTGACTCCTTCTATCAACGCTCTGAGCGATCTTTCTCTAGCTTGCACCAACTCTCTCAGAATTCCCTCACTGTCTCTGGAATGCCTTCTTCTCTCTTCAACACACTCTGGACACCAGCAACAGCTTGATCATTTTGACCCTTTTTTGTTCTGCAGCTTCACTATGGCATCATGACTCTTAGAAGTCTTCTTTGAGCTCTGTGGCTCTGAGGCTCTACCTCTAATGTCTGGTGGCTATGCCTTTGTCAAGCACTCTGGCTCTATGGCTCTAGTGCTCTTGCGTTCGGCTCTAGCTCTGGCTCTGGCTCTCACGAGCTTCTCTCGGCCTTTGTGTGCATCATTGGATTGCTCGACCTCCAAGCGTCCCTTAGAAACCTTCCAATGACCTTCAACAATCTCTTTGTTGGGTTGTGTTATATTCTTTCCACGACTAACCTACGTAGTGAACCGGGGGGTTAGAGGGGGGGCGGCAGCGCCGCCTGTCCAAGGGGTTTGAGGGGGGTGGGTAGCCCCTCTCTACGGGGTTCAGGGCAATGCCCCGAGATTTTTTTTTTTTGGACCCTATATTAGGTTGGGCGAACCTACCTATGGTTTTCGGTCCATGGTTTTGGACGCGATGGTTTTCGGTCCATGGTATTGGATGCTTCGGCATGTATAAATATGTATTGTAAACATTGAAAGGAATATAATGAAAAATCAAGCTGGTAGTCTCGGTTTTGAGATCCAGTGGGAAATCTCTGTGTATATGTGTTTTATGTGTTATGCTCTCGCATTTTTATTTTTCCTGTGATTTAGAATTCGTATGCAGGTAATTTCTGTACGGGGTTAAAACCTACATTTGGTATCAGAGCTGTTTTGGCTTCAAGGGGACGCCTTTGTTGTTGAGGGGTTTCGCTCGGGCCTGTGGTAGACCCTGTTCAGTGGGAGATCTGCGAGATCGATTCTGGTGGTAAAAGAAGATGGCGAGTAGTGGAAAGATAGAGATTGAGAAGTTTAATGGTTAGAGTTTTGAGTTGTGGAAACTAAAGATGGAGGATCTGTTGGTGGATAAAGATCAGTGGATCGCGGTAGATCCGGGTACTAAACCAACGGGAGTAACCAATGAAGAATGGAAGAAGTTGGATCCGAAGGCAAAGAGCACAATACGATTGTGTGTCTCAGATTCAGTATTGTTGTATGTATCAGGGGAAGCTATAGCGAAGTCTTTATGGGACAAGTTAGGGACTTTTTACCAATCTAAGTCTCTGGTGAATAAACTGTTCCTGCGGAAAACGCTGTATAACCTGAGGATGAAAGATGGAGACTCGCTGACAGAGCATCTGAATGCATTTAATACTGTGGTAAGTCAGGTATTATCTATTGATATTAAAATTTCAGATGAAGATAAGTGCATCAGTTTGTTGTGTTCTCTACCAGACTCGTGGGATAGTCTGGTTATTCCAATAGGTAGCAATGCAACTGCTTTGCAGTTTGATGAAATAGCCTCAGCCTTGCTGACGGAGGAGATGAGACGGAAAAATATGGATAACCAGAATGGTGATGCCTTGTCTGTACGAGGACGGTCCCGGAACAGAAACAAAAATAAGTCATCGAGTGGGAGATCTAAATCTAGAGGGAGATCTAAATCTCCAGGAAAACCTACAAAGGTGGTGTGCTGGAAATGCGGAAAGGAAGGGAACTTCAAAAGGGAGTGTAAATCTAAAGCTCCTGATAAAGGAAAAGGATCTGATGATGCTCCTTCTGCAGAGGCGAAAACCACCTCAGATGAAGGTGGGGATGTGTACTTGGCTTCTTCAAGTACACATGTAGATCATGAGGCATGGTTGATTGACTCAGGTGCATCCTTTCACTTCACTCCCCATAGAGAGTGGTTCTGCGACTATGAGAAATACGATGGTGGTGATGTCTTCTTAGGAGATGATAGGAAGGCTAGAATCATTGGTCGCGGAAAAGTAAAGTTGAAGTTGCAAGGTGGAAGGGTTAGAACCCTTCCGGGTGTTCTGCATATTCCTGCGTTGGCCAGAAATCCGATTTCTGTAAGCAAGTTGGATGATGCAGGTGTAAAGACAGTGTTCGAGAAGGATACCTGCAAGATGGTTCGAGGAGCACTGGTATTGATGCGGGGAGTTCGGATTGGAACTCTGTACAAGCTGCAAGGTAGCACTGTTGTTGACGGGTGCAATAGTTCTATGGTTCCTGAAAATGGAGCGGAAAATCTAGTGGTCTCTAGAGAGAAGACCATGTTGTGGCATCAAAGGCTTGGACATATTGGAGAGAAGGGCCTTCGAATACTTCATGGTAAAGGTATGGTAGAAGGTATGAGTAATAGCTCTCTGGATTTTGATTTCTGTGAAAATTGTGTATATGGGAAGCAGAATTGGGTGAGTTTCCCCTCTGGTGGTAAGAGGACGAAACAAATATTAGAGCTTGTGCACAGTGATGTGTTTGGACATGTGAAAGTTCCATCACTGGGTAAGTCTGTGTACTATGTATCATTTATAGATGACTTCTCAAGGAATACATGGATATATTTCCTTAAGAAGAAATCTGAAGTCTTTGACAGGTTTAAAGAATTTAAGGCTCTGGTGGAAAATCAGACAGAGAAGAAGATAAAGGTACTGAGGACATATAATGGTGGAGAATTCTGTAGCAAGGAATTTGAAGAATTTTGTAAGAAGTGTGGTATAGCACGGCAGAAGACTACTCCATATACACCTCAGCAAAATGGAGTCGCAGAAAGAATGAACAAGACGTTGATGGAAAGGGCACGAAGCATGCTCAGTGGTGTCGGGTTAGGATAGGAATTCTGGGTAGAGGCGATGGATACTGCATGTTACTTGGTCAACAGGTCACCTTCATCAGCGTTGGAGGATAAGACTCCACAGGAAGTATGGACTGGTAAGAAACCCTCTCTTTCACATCTAAGGGTATTTGGATGTGATGCATATGTACATGTTCCAAAGGAGAACCGAACCAAGTTGGATAGTAAATCTGAAAAGTGCATCTTTTATTGGGTATAAGGATGGTTTAAAGGGTTATAAGCTTTGGAACCCAGTAACAAGGAAGGTGTGTACAGTCGAGATGTGGTGTTCAGAGAGGTGAAAGATGTTATTAAACATGAAGTCCAACCAAAGGAACCTGTGAAGATAGAGTTTGAACTAAAGGAGGAAGAATCAGGCTCTGTAGCAGAGGAGGAATCAGAAGATGAAGAGCCACAAACTCCAGCTGTGAGAAGATCAGCTCGAGAAAGAAGGCAGCCGAAAAGGTATAGCCCATCTTCTTTCTGTTCAAACTTTGCTTTGTCTGTTACTGATGATGATCCCAGAACTGTGAAGGAAGCAGTGGATTCAGAGGATGGAAAACTCTGGAAAGAGGCCATGGTTGATGAAATGGCATCTTTGCACAAAAAATGAGGCTTGGGATCTGGTGGAGTTCCCGGCTGGAAGGAAACCCATTGGCAGCAAATGGGTGTTCAAGAAGAAGACAAATGCAGAAGGGAAGGTGGAGAAATACAAAGCTCGGTTGGTAGCAAAAGGTTATTCCCAGGTGCCGGGAATTGATTTTGGTGATATTTTTTCTCCTGTTGCCAAGGTA